>QRDG01000506.1:774356-931899 GCA_012064385.1 Puccinellia tenuiflora
TGTTTATTGTTGACAAGCAATTAGCTAGCAGAGTGATGTTTGATTTGCATAAGGATCAACGGCAATCATGTTCAGTGGATAAACTTATTTACATAAAAAAAAAGTATATAGACCGAAAACACTTCTCTTCTGGTTTGAAGGGTAGGAGTTCCTAAGTTAACAATGGGTCTACCTCAAAGGGGTCAATTTTTATTAGGATTAATATCCTAGCTTGAATCTGTCCAGCAGAAATTTAACAGTCCCATAAGCATTAGAATCACAAGAGGCATGCTGAAGCCAGTGATACCATGTTATCAACAGATAGCGCACACTCGCCACCATCATCTCAAGCCCCAAAAATTATGATAAACCGAGGCCAGTAAAAAAACTACTGAAAACGTTACATTACATACTTAGAATTTAAAGTGCTGTTGCCAACTAGGTGAAATATTACTTGACATTTATCTTGCCAACTACTAAAGGTTCCAGGTCTGGGGGAGCATCGATTATGACTCTGTCGGAGGATGTTACGATTCAGTCTATCTACCATGCTATATATACTGTGGGTAGAATGTTTATGCATATTTACATCTTTGTAAATGATAGGTAGATGAACCATTGGACCAAAACAAACCAGCAAATCGTCTAAAGGCTGTTGCAGGTTCCCATAATGGCAACATAAGCGTTTAACTACTCTTGTCATGCTTTAATCTAGATCTAGCGCAGCCCCAGCTTTTACCTGACAGACTCTAATTGTACTGATAGTCCAATCAGAAATGGCATAGTTGTGTGCAACCTTGTACTAACTTTTAAAAATTGCTCGGCATGTGCTACACTAGTAACACGTCCTCAATGGCATCATTAAGCACTGAATAAGCACTAAGCACTAAAAGTAAACAGAGCTACATGAAGGGATGGATCACCATTTCCTAATTCCCCTTTCCCCGTTGGAACTCAAAGCTCCCGTATTCCAATTTGCTTAGCCACAGCAAGAAAATATCTTTCATGGCAAAGATGTTGGACCGACAGGGCAGGGATGGTACTTACAACATTGAACACAGTGGGAGCCTCAGGGCCTGCATGCACAACCAAACTCAATCAGCATGCTTATCTGTTCAAGGTATTTGGTAAAGCTGTGACAGGAAATGAGGAATGTCGTCATCTTCTCACCAATCTCCAGGTCATGCCATGGATGCGCAGCTACGGATCTCCTCGACAGAGACGACAGGATCCTCTCGTTGAGCTTCGGGGCGGGGCGGCTCGTCTGCTCGCCGGCGGCGGCAGCGGTCGGTGAATCCTCTTCGCTCATCCTCCTACCAAAAGAAACCACAAATCAAAACAAAGTACACACATGACAAAATGAACCACCATGTTCTGTTCTGATTAATTCTCAAGGCATCCGGAGAAATCAATATGAAAAAGGTATTCTTTTTCGTCTACTGAAAGTAAAGAACACAGTGACACACCCGTGCCCTTGTGACTAGCAACTAACAGTCTCTTTTTTTTTCCGACCGGAAATGAACCGGCAGTCCTTGATCCGGGCAGGTTCATAGCTAGGCTTAGATCGATTCTCCGCGCCATCTTAATCGTTGGAGAGAACGCGAAGAGATCGATCCGGAGTTCGTCGGCGACGAAATCAGGACAAAACAAAAACAAATCAAGACGACGCCGGCCTACCACCCTGCATCGGATCGACGGGAAAGGGAAGCTAAGATTTGGATAAAAAATCCCAGGATCGGAGAAGAGATCACCTGCGGTTGGAGACGGACGGCGAGCAACGGCGGCAGAGGTGGAAGGAAGAGACCAAATCAAATCGATTTGATTGCTTGACTCCTGTGCTCACTCCGGAGCGGGCACTTAAAATAAAAGAGAGTGAATGCTGATTTTTTAACTTAGCACCCTGTTTTTTTATATTTAGTGACAGATCAGAACCTGGATTTTTATTAATTACTTTGTGTGTATATGTACAGTAGGTGTAGGTAAATATTTAACACTCCTATCTCTATGTATTTAAAAATTAAGGGGAAAGATATGTCCATCTGAATGAGAAAACACGCACATTCTTGACATTCTTTTGTCTATCTAAATTGCCACTTGCAATATATAATGACAAAGTGGCACTCCCATCTCTCTGTTATTATAAATATAAGGATAACACTTAGTAAAGCGAAAGGAGGCACATCGAAAGGAGACATACAACAACACGGTGGTCCCGCCTCTGCACAAGAGAATAAAATACTTCAAAAATCTTATATATCGCCCGTTGCGCCGCGAGAGGATCGCGCCGCGCACCCTATCACTATTGGGCCACCGCGTTTGTTTCTTGTTCGTTTTTTCTCTTATTTCGTTTTTTTATCTCCTTCTCCTTTATGTTTATTTTTTCTTTTATTTTCCTTTTTATTATTTCTTTTAACTTTTAGAGTTTTAAAATATTTGTGAAAAATTCATATTTAAAAAATGTTTAGTTTTGATAAATGTTCTGATTTGAAATTTTTATTTATTAAAAAATGTCAAGACTTGAGCAATGTTCGGATTTGAAAATATTCACTTTTTGGTCTTATTAAATTGTTAAAATAGACTTTCATAAATAATAGAAACTTGATTAAAAATTATAAGATTTAGTAAAAATAAGTAAATAAATATACAATATCTTTCTTATTGGGCTGCATTTTGGAGCGTCCATCTAGCCAATCCTGCATGCGACGCAAACCCGCAAGGGGAGGTGTATATGAGCGCCCAAATAATTAGGGTACCATGTAAAAAACCTACAAACTCTTTGACGAAGGAAACGATAACGTATAGGGTATAGGGCAAGTGCAGCCCGGCTCGAAACAAGGCGTTCAGGTGGGCCATTCTCGGGTCTTAGTTCTTTGCCAATTGTCGAGCCCAAGAAAGACCAAGAATAGCTAGTATATTATCGCAAATTAGGTCTGACAGTGTATTTCCCAAAATAAGTGATAGAATATTAATTTTTGGATATTTTAATAAATCATTTAAAAAATTACTCCATATTTATACTGTAAAAAATCATTTATTTGATATTTAAAGAAATTCCGTTTTGGGGGATAGAGGTAACAAAAAATAATGCATAAAACTAAGGCAAATGACAGAGATTATGACAACCCTAACTAGGATCAGCATGGGGGAGGTGCCTACGGTCTTGATGACTCGAGTGCCTTGTAGGGGCTTAGGCCGCGGGGCTAGCCTAATTCATGGGTATGCGGTGAATACCCAATAATATTTGCCACTTAGAATTGGTATATAAGCTCCTATATACATGTATATATGTGGTAGGGTCATTTTCCATGTGTTAAACTCAAAAAAATAGGAAAACTGAGCCTTTTGCTCCCTCCCGCGTCTCTGATTCCTAATCTGGGCCAACATCCTTGATCCTTGGTCTCCTCGACACTTTCTGGGCCAATTTTTGTTTCAATTTTTTTCAAATGATATTGAAGGATGATAATTAATTAGTTATTTTGCTGTTTTGCAGCTAGGTAAAAAATGAAGAAGAGCAACGCAACGCATCGCAAGTGTAATATTGCTTTAAAATTTACGTTGGGATATAGAGCTTTAAGACATCTACGATGTCAACAACACACACCGATATATATGGAGGTGAGAGCCAAGTTCTTTGGTGCAAAAAAAAAAAATTGTGACTTCGAATACCCAATATGAAAATCCTGGCTCGGCCCTGGTGCCTCGTCCCTTTTCGTTGAGAGACATAGAAGCAAAGGAAAAGTTTCATAAGGTTGGAGTTCAAATATATACTCCCTCCGATCCATAAAAAATATCGCTCATTTTGTATTAAGTTAGTACAAACTTTGTACCTTTTGGGCGATACTTTTTATGGATCGGAGTATATATAATACATGCTAAGGGCTCCTTTGATTCTTAGGATAGGAAATCTATAGGAATAGGAAACTTACAGGAATGGGATGTCATGCCTACTTGAATCCTATAGGAGTGAAACTTTCTTTGATTGTAGTGAAGGAATTTTCCATGATGTATGACCTAATGCTTTTTTCCTATGGGAATTATACTACAAGATTCCTATGGGATTAATTCCTATGAGATATGATCCTACAAATCAAACAACTAGTATAGGAAATTTTCCTATAGGATCTAATCCTACAAAAATCCTTTGATATTCCTTTGAATCAAAGAGGCCCTAAGTGGATTGTTGAAAACGTTTCTACGCATCAAATCTTACAAACCGAACAAGTTTTTTGTGCGAGAAAAAAGTCTAGAAACCTCCTTTTTAAAACAAGTAGACCTTGCGGTCTTGTTATTGGCAATAAAACATTAACAGTCGATCCACTTATAAAACATTAACGGGCGATGGATCATGGATGCACGATGGACAAAGGGAGGAAGGGGACAAACCAGCATGTACGCGAAGTGTATGTACATACATACAGGGCTGGCTAGGCTACAGCTACACAGTAGATGCTTCACCACGTGCTCCTCTGCCCACCCTCTTCGTCGTCGTTTCCATCTTCTTCCACAGGTAAAACGAAATGGTTGGTTAATAAACTCAGCTCAGTCCAGGTGAAAGAAGCTCAATGCTGTTTTTACCTAACCTTTTCTAGCTTTGATTACCGATCCATGGCGTAAAACCAACCATCAGCTCAGCTTTGTACTAGTATGTTTGTATACTTGTAGCTCGCCCGACGCCCGCTCACTCATTCAGCTCAGTAGCCAGCTCGCTCCGGCTAGGACTAAAATACTCCCAGTCAACTGACTCCGAGGAATAGAAATCAAAGAATCTGGGCCGGGGGTCGCTCCTCGAGATGGATCGGCAAGGGCAGCACCACCGGCTGGTGACGGGATGGCGCGGGAGCGGCGGCGGCGGCCGACGCGCTCCCTCCGTCCTCCTCCTACATCGGGGCCAACGGCGGCGGCGTGGACGTGGTGTCCCGGGACGCGGCGGCGCAGGCGCTGGGCGCCGTCATCCAGCTCCACTTCGACAAGACGGTCGAGAAGAAGCGGTGCGCCGACGCGCAGAAGCAGGAGCTCTGGCGCCTCTTCCTCGCCTTCCTCCTCGTCCTCTCCGTCGTCCCTCTCCGCCGTCGCCACCTCGCCGCCCGCCCGCCTCCAGTGCCGCCACCTCTGGGCGCCCGCGGGGTTTCTGTCGCTGGCGACCTCGCATTCTACGCCGCTGTCGCCCACCACCTCCGCTGCCTCAACGGCTTCCGGTCCGTCCCTTCCCTTCCCTTCCATTCCGTCTGACGCCAGCCATTGTTGACTGACGACGACGGCGGTGAGTTCGTGCAGGTACCAGCGGCGGTGCCAAAGCTGACGCTGGCGCTGGCGGCGGACCGGCTGCGGATGCTCAAGTCGGCCGGGGAGGTGGTGGGGCGGGCGGACGTGGAAGGTGCCCTACCAGGAGCCGCACGAGAGCTACCTGGGCAAGTTCAGGCGCAGCTGGGCCGTCCACTTCGCCTTCCTCATCGCCACCTTCGCCTTCTCCGTCGCCGCCGCCGTCGCCATCCTCTGCTTCTAGTTCTAGGCTCAACCTCCACCTACCACCATTAGCTCCTAGCGTCTCCGTGTTCACCTTAGCAAGAATTGGATCGATTGGTGTGTGAGTGTGTGTGTGTGTTTTAGCAGCAGAATGTTCTAAGTTCATCGATGGTGCCCGCACTAGCTAATTGTCAATGAGATCTCGGTGTCCATGTCATGATTCCGACCAGACCAACTTTGCTTTGCACTTGGCCTAATCATTCGTAACATCTTTGTCTCTGTCAATCACATCGCATCAGGTATATCTTGTCTAAGCAGAAACAGATAACTACAGTATTCGCAATTAAGGAAGATTTCACTAAACTTATGTGGGTCACGGGGATCTCCTATCAATTCATCATAATTGTGTCCAGACAAGTTCATTTTATTCCTCTCTTTAGAAATTGAAATTGAATGAATCATGGGTTGCATCTACAACTGTACTGGTAGTACATGTTACAACACAGCCTCCTTCTATGTCGCTGGAGGTTAATTGGGTATATTGGCTCAAATTTATCACCAATGAATGTTGAAGAAAAGAAAGAAACACAACTGATCCATGGGAAAGCTCTGGATCGCCTCCTGGGAGCTTCCATTTCATCATATACTGGCAAGAGGCGAAACGATTCGTGCTAAGTTTCATGCGCTCCAGGTCAGCGTCCAGAGCACCATCCATGGAACAAACAACAGGATCAAGCGGCCTTCAGCACTGTGCAGAGAGAGGTTATACGCGTTGACGCAGACCTTAAACTTCTCCTCGGCAACGGCCTGCAAACATATGTAAAGAGCACATCCTGTGTGAGCATCAACATTTTTGCAAACCAATCTAATACTGATTGACAATGGAGTACAATTTTATGCAGCTCTTTAATTCCACAAAAACTGAACTGGTTACCTGTGAAGAGCCCGGGTGCTTGTCAGGGTGCCACCTCAGGGCGGATGCACGGAACCTGCACCAATGCCACAAGTAATTCAGGTGAACACTAACGGTAGGCTACTCACACATGAATCTACAGAACTTGTAACGGCGGCAAGACAAACAACAATCTGAGGAGCCATGACAGGGGGGAGACTCACGCTGTTTTGACATCATCTAGGGTTAGTGGACCACACGGTGGTAATCCAAGGGTGACCCTGTGCGCATGTGAACCAACGCCGGCTGTTTCACCGATGTCGTCGTCGTCACTTTCGTCTTCACTGTCGCTTGCAACTCTCTGTCTTGATTCACCCGTCCGTCTGAATCCAGACGATGAATCCTTGAAGTGGAAACCCTCCCATGACATATTGGACCAAGTAAAACCACGTTCCTCACCAAAGATGGTTTCAAAAATATTTTCAGGGTTCACGTAACGTGTCTCGTAGAAAAAGTTGTAGAACTTCGCCTTGTCCCTCTTGTCTACAAATAAGAATATGCCCGTCTAAGTGTCCTTTATCATGACGTGAAAACTAATTGAAGTATCTGTATGGTCCACAGCACAAATCAATGCTATGACCCATGAAAGTTCAACAAAGCACTGCTTAAAATATAATCAGGATCCATGTAGTTGAGCTTTAGGCCGTAGCAGTTGTTTGGCAGTATATTCTCGCATTGTTTCCATGTAAATAAAACATATTCTAATATGTAACCATGTAAGATATGCAGAGAAGTCAATAGCAGGACCATGCAAACAGCTTGATCGAATCCTAAGGGACACACTAGAGTGATATGCAAAATACATATAACAATTCCGAAATGCTAAATGGCCACACTGATATTTCCAAGGCAGCATCGCACGAGAAGCAAAAATATGCATCTATTTTGCTAAGAGGAACCATACTCTTTCTTTGATGGTGTACACTTTGTCCAGACTTGTTGAACTGTGATCCTGAGGTCTTTTTCTGAAGGTTTTGAATCGTGGAAGATCATGCGAATCGCAAAGCTGCCCATACTTCCATCCTGGAGGAACACAAGTGCATCACAAACTTTAGATACCATAGCAATAACAAATGGATGGTGGGTTTTATTGCCGACTGTTATCCTTGCAGAACCTTATAATTATCCAAGACAAGGAAGGATAGGAAGTTCAAATGAAATCAAACAGAAATTTCACCTGTATATGAGGCGTTGACTTTCCAAAGAGAAGGTAATCTTTCAGGGCCTTCTTTCCTTCTGCTCGCTTTTGACGAACAACGTATCTTCATATTTCTGTGAAGAGTTACACATAAGAACTACCTTAAACTTCCGCAGTGTCGAATGCACCTAATAATGGTAAGGCAATCAAGTGCAAAACCTACTATATTTAATTCCATGCGATGAATCGAATTTTCTTAGGATACTGAATACATGGCAGTAGAACAAATGGATACCACAGCTAGAGCTGCTCATTTTTCAATTTGACAAGTCAACTGCGGCATCTAGCAATAAAACCTTATTTGCTACTAAGTTTCTCTTTAGTTGCATGAGTATGTAACATGCTAAGGAAAAATATCTCATAAAGTAAATCTTACTATGTTAGCATAATTCCTTGCAGTCTCTGTATATATTGACCACACTTACTGAGCATTCTAGTTCCTATCTAGCATTTGCAATCAGTCATCACGATACATCAAGACACTTGGTATGTTGCTATCTTGCATTGCAATCAGGCATTAAGTTAAAGTATTGATGTAAGATTCTGGACTTCCCAAGTGTGTTTGACATTAACTGAAATTATACTGAGCACAGTTACTGAGCATGCTAGCTCCTATCTTGCATTTGCATCAGGCTCAGCCATCAAGATAAACAGCTGATTTGAGCTTCTGAACTTCAAGTACGTTTGACATTGACGATCTTATGTTCCCAATCAGATAACAGTTACTGAGCATGCTAGTTCATATCTTGCATTTGCATCAGACTCAAGCATCAAGTTAAAACTGCGGACTTGAGCTTCAGGACTTCAAGTATGCTTTACATGGACGATGCTCATGTTCCCAATCAGATAACAGTGGATAGACATGTCAAAGGCATTACCTTGGATAGCTTCCGTTCTCCATGCTCATGCTGCACAATGAATTGAAAGCAGGAAATTAGTGTTAGCATGCAAGATATACATATATGTATAGAAGAAATAACAGAAATGATGCCTTAACTTGCAAATCATACGGATAACCCAAATAACCGAGACATAAATAAATAAGTGTCAGATGTGCATGTTATGCTGGTAACTCAAATCACGATACAATAGGTAATTGATTAACATCAAGCCAAGATGTGTAACAGATACATGGAGGTTCATACTCAAACACCTACCGAAACCTACCGGCCACGCACAATCAAGATGCTGGTATCAACTATCAAGCCAACATCTGTAACAGATACATGGAGGTTTCTCAAACACCTACCGAAACCTACCGGCCACGCACAATCGATGCTGGTGGTTCAAGATGCGAACACTGGCATGTGTTCTTATTGTTCTATGCATCGTGCTCAGATGCTTCTAGTTTCAGAACCAAAACGTGTTTTGCAGAATACGCATCGACCAGCAGAAAAACAAAATCCATGTAGCTAAGGCCTGCATTTGGATGTTGTATGCACAGAATGGTGATCCATTCAGCAAAACGATTTGATCATCACATGTGCTATCCACCAACATTACACCGCACTTTTTTCGTTCCCTAGCTAAGAAGAGAATTCACAGCAAATGAAATGAGGGGAAGGAAATTCAGGCGGGCAGACCTTTGCAGTCCCACTTGGCCTTCCACTTGGCGTGCGCGACGGGGGTGGAGTGGAACGACGCCGCGGCGCAGAGCGGGCTCAGCAGGCCTGGCAGGCTCTTGCTCCACGAGGCGGCGTGCATCCCGGCCGGCGGTGGACGAATCTTCGATTTCCCTTGCGCCGAAGAGGGAAAAAATGGCGATCGAGGAGACGAAGAGGATTTTAAGCGGTTGGCACCCTTGGATTCGCGTCCGCCGGCTGGAATATTTTAGGCAAAGACCGCACCTTTCTCCCCTCCCTCCCACCTCCGCCTCTCTCACACGCCGCGGCCGCTCCCTTTTGTTCTTTGTCCTACCCACGCACCTGACAGAGAACGGTGGAATATGGGCCGAAGCTAGGCCCATTAGCAAGTGGATACGAGAGCCCAGCCCGGTTATGTCGTTAACGAGTCGAGTTGTGAGCGCAGATCAAGTCAGGTGAAAAGTTGTGAGTGTGAGCGCAGATGGAATGGTAGCGGTCAGATTGTGCATCAAAATATCCACGCAAATATCATTCTAAGGGAAGTTATGCAGCTCGATTCAACACCCCCCCCCCCCCTACCCACCCTACGCAAATATCATTTGGGCGAACGACCGCATCGTTGTCGGCTCGTCATGCTTGCGATGAGGTCCTTCCATTTTGGACAATCCTTGAGCTCGTTCCAACAATGAGTCAAGCTAGAGGCTTTGCCCCCATGTTCGGCCTTGAATGTTAACAAAGCTTGAAGTACCTATTTTACAACCCAAAATTGCAAACACATATTGATATGGATAGTATGACTCGAATGGACAGAGAAAACGATCGAAAACATACCAAATCCGCCACCCCAATGCCACTCATACGGGCCGGGCAACAACATGCTCGTAGCAGCCAACGAACTTGCTACAGTCCGATTGGATGAAACTCCATTTCTTTTGGAGTGAACACTCATTCCGTTTGCTCTCGAATGGCCGGCCAAGATCCCGGGTTGTAGCAAACAACCGATTTTCATGGAGGTAGTCATGGCACCTCTTCCAAAATTGTTGCCCCTTTTGCTCGGCCCCCTTGATTGCATCTTGCCCAATCTCCATCCATGCTTCATAGAGCATGATGTCTTCTACTTGGGAGTAGGCCAAAGTCCTTTGTGAGACGGCCCTCTTTTGTGCGGCCGCTTGGCGAGATAGCTCTTCGGCGAACAATGGCTCGTCCTTGACGTTCATGGCATCCTCGAGGTCGAAGACCTTGTGGGTTTGGGTCTGGGTCTCGTGGCCACCTTCATTGATCATGTCGGCCATGAAACCCTCCCCATAGCCATGGTCGTTGTCATCGTAGTACCTCGGGTCATCCGGGGCGAGCGGAGTCATTTCGTTGAGCAAGTTCTGCGCGGCGGGGATATCGGCCGCACAGATGGCTCGCGGGTGCTTTCCTCCGGCCAACGGGGAGTCACCGGCGAGAGGGACCGCATTCAGATCGAGGAACGCGGAATCAGCCATGTTCGATGACGTGGACAACATGGACCCTTCGGCTAGGCTGGGAGCGGGGACGGGCAGATAGCCATATGTTGGCGATCCTGATGCGCCGGGTGATTGGGACTTTGGCGGTCGCGTTGAAGAAGCCGATCTCGTCGCAGCCGCAAAAACAGGCATGACTTGGTGCGGTGGGACGAACGCTTGCATGAGGAGAGCCATGGTCTTGGCGGTGACGACCTCAGGGTTTGGGGCAACGGCCGTGGCCTGTGTCTCCTCGGCCTTGATCTTCGTCCTCTTCTTCCGCATGCCCCTCTTATCCGTCTCGAACTTCCTCTGCTCCTCGATGAGCACTTTCCTCGGCCTCTTCGGCTTCGTGGCAGCCGTGGTGCTGCCCTCGACGGCCGTGTGCTGTCCGCGGAGGCCATCCATGGGGTTTTCGCGGAAGAGGGAGGGAGATGGCGGGAGGGGAAAGGGCAAGTGGGAGGGTTCTGTGGCTGGTGGGCAGGCCAGGGGGTGAAATGGTGCGGACTCCACGTGGCGTCCAGACGCGTCCGTGCCGACGCAAACCAGGCTCAAATTTGGGCCGGAATTGGGTCGTTGCGGACAAAAAAACGGACGTCGGTCCGTTTGCATCGGCACGTTGGGCCATGGTTTCCACCCAAACGGACGGAAATGGAGCAAAACAGACCAAATGGGTCGGTGGATTAGAGTTGCCCTTAGGGCCTAAGAGGTGTGGCTGACCACGGCCCCTCGCTGGCCGCTTCGTTTCCCCCCTTTCTTTGTCCTACCCACGCACCTGACAGAGATGGTGGAGTATGGGCTCGAGAAAGGCCCATTAGCAAGTGGATACGATAGCCCAGGCCCGACATGACCATTAGCAAGTGGATACGATAGCCCAGCCCGGTTATGTTGTTAACGAGTTGAGTTGTGAGCGCAGATCAAGTCGGGCCTTGATACGTGTCAAACGTATCGATAATTTTTGATTGATCCATGCCTATTTTGTGTCATTGTCACGTGTTTCTACTATCTTATTATATGATTTTTAGGCATTTCATTGGACCAACCTATTAACAAGATGCCCAGTGCCAGTTCCCTGTTTTTGCTGTTTTCTATTTCAGAAAATCTACTTTTGGAAATATTCTTGGAATTAGACGAAAATTTATGGGAAATTGTTATTCGTCAAGATGAAGACCTGGACCAAAGGGCGGCCTGAGGGGCCACCCAGGGGCCAGGGCGACCCCTGGCCGTGGCCTGAGGTGGGGCCGCGGGTGGGACCCGCCCTTGCCCCCTGATGGTCGTCTCGGTCCCACCTCGACGCCCATAAATACTTATTTGCTCTAATTTTAACTGGGCCGTGATTATTTAACACGAACTCCACCCGAAGCCGCCGCCACTACGAACCTAATTCGGGGAGATTCTGAAGTTGTTTCCGGCACCCTGCCGGAGGGGAGTCGATCCCGGAGGGCTCTACATCGCCATGCCTTCCGTCGGGATGATGCGTGAGTAGTTCCACCTTGGACTACGAATCCATGGCAGTAGCTAGATGGTTGTCTCTCTCCCTTGTACTTCATGGTTTATGATCTTGTGAGCTGCCTAACATGGTCAAGATCGACTATTGTAATGCTATATGATGTGTTTGCTAGGATCCGATGGATTATGAAGTTATGATTAGATTGTTCTTGGTTCTTATATGTTGATTTATGTTCTTGCATGCTCTCCGATGTGCGTAGTTACTCTGGCCAAGTAATTATGTGTATCTCCAACAGAGAGTATTTATGCTAGATAGTTGGTTCATGTCCCTTTTGTGCCTGGGCACGAGTTACAGAAACGTCTAAAGACGAGGTGTGCTGTTGCAACTAAGGGAAAACAGCGGTGTTTATATCTACGTGATTATAAATATTGCTTATATCATACACTTTACTTAATGCAAATGTCTGTTGCTTACAACTTAATACCGTGTTGGGTGACATGTTGGATAGCGATCCCGCGGTGGACTTTTTATTCAAAGAAGCGGTTGGACTCAACGGTCTTTGTTATTTGTTGTGATGCCTACATGAATATTACCATGAACTCTTTGATTTGGTTAGATTAAGTTTGTGTCATAACCTTGTCAATTGCCTAGCTATAATATTTTTACCCGTCCTATAAGTATTTTATTTATTGGAGAGACACCACTAGTGAACCCATGGCCCCCGGTCTATATTTTTCCATTGATTACAACACCGTTTACTTGCTTTTCATATTCACTTACTCGCTGGTCCGTTTCCATATTTTTATCCACTATACTATACAATTAACCGCTTTGTTTTCAGCGGACCAGGAAGATTGTTCCTGCCGTTGGGGGCAAAGTAATAGTTTGACTGTGTGCAGGTCCACGCTCGTTGACGGTTAAGCGCTAGAGATCGTCGACGTGCACCTCGTGTTGTTGATTTCAAAGTCCTACTGGTTCGATTAAATCTTGGATCTTTATTGAGATAAAACTGCTACTTTCTACATCCACGTCTTCGCTTGGGACACCACCCAACGCTACTATTATCAATCATCAGGCCTCCTTGAGCGTGAGTGCAGATGGAACGGTAGCGGTGATTGCTTCAAAATATGACGAGTGTATTTTTTGCTACCACCAATGATAAGCAACGGAGTGTTTCAATCTAGAATCTTACACCCCTATCCGCACCAATATCATTCTAAGGGAAGTTATATATTTTGGCGCCACCCCGCCACATGTAGCAACGGACAACCGATTATGCAGCTCGATCTACCCCGCCATGAACATGCCACGATGTTGGCTTCTTTGATGCCACCAACATCGATTGCCACGTGTCCGACCTGCCTCTTTGAATTAGCAGAATGTGACTCGGAGATCCTCATAATTGGTTTCGAAGATATAGACAAGCCAATGGTTTACATACTAGTTGATCTGCCATGTACAAACCAATTACAAGCATCGGAGGCAAATACTCTCTTTCTCAATATCGAAATGAGTACGAACATTCAAGAAGATTATATACTCCTTTCAAGGAGTATGACTAGCAGCTATAGGTCGATGCTACCATTACCAATGACACCATTGTACGTCTACGACACCATTATCTTTGGCAATACCACCTCGGTACCGGTAAATGGTCATGGATAATGGGTAAATGTGTCGATGATAGTTACAACACGGCAGATGGTTGCAATTGTTGCCACATTTACCACCTCTAGCTACCACCACGGCCATTGTACCGAAATAAAAGTGAGAATACAACCACATGCTCGAATCTCAGAACACTCCATCGGTCCAGATAAAGGGATCATCTACACCCGAGACTCAAAACGAATATCCGGTTGTTCTTTAGTTAGAGACATAATTTTGGGACGAGAACACAATTTTTAATCTTAAATTGCAGGGGGTACTGCTTCTATGATGACTACAATCTATTAGTGTACTGTGTCGACTCGACCTCTATGACAAGGAACTTCTTGTAGGATTTCTCTTCCAAACAAAGGCTATAATGTACCAAGTTTGGGTTGGGGTGGGGGGGGGGGGGGGGGGGGGGGATAGCCCTCCCCCTCTCACCGAGATGTACGTGGGCCGCCGTGAAAGATGTTAGTAAACCTTGCTTCCTGCAGCCTGTAGCTAACAAAAAAAACTGAATATAAAGCTACATAATTCTCTCGTTAGGTCATGGCCATATTTAACCATTCATCATGCATCATTGGCTCGTGGCTAGTTCTTTCCAAGACCAACAAATTATAAAAACCTTTTTAGTTCAGTTACGCTGTTATCTCGCATACAATCTCATTCGAACAATAAGGATACAAATAGGCATATCCATAGGGTTCTCAAAACATTGCTAAGCTAAGAATAATACCATTGGCTAAATTCTTTCACATACTCTCCGAGTCTCTGATCCATTGTTCCTTTGGCAATAGGAATCATAACTGAATTCTTTCAGCATGACATTCTTGTGTACTGTAAATCTATATCGCAGTTATTCTTAGTTTTGGGCTTGGCAGCCTATATATCTGTTATCACCCAAGAAACTTTAAGAAGAAAATAGCAAATGGAAAATCATGGACATGTCTAAAATAAATTATTCGGGCATCATCCTTAAGATCCGAGACAAGTATTATATCGAGATAAGAGGGTCAACCGGTCAAGACCATGATCCCTATTGCAAATCTGTTTCAATTTTAGACTCACTCATGAGTTTTTGTCTAACTTCTTATTTAGTGCTATGAATAAAATAATAGCTCATGTTACCATAAAGAAGAAAAAATAATCAAGATAAAAATTGCGCAAGCTTACAAAAGGCGCGCTTAAGCTCGCTTAGGCGCTGAGCAGGGCAAAATACCTAGCGCTCAACTGCGCTTAAACGTGCGCTTAATTGGGCCTAGCGCTTTAATCCTTCAAAAAAAGAGAAAAGCGAAGACAAAACGCTCAATTAGCGCCTAGCGCTTAATTAAACTTTGAGGATCTGTGTAGAAGATATTCTCCCTCTGATCCATAAAAAGTGTCGCCCACTTAGTACAAAATTTATACTAACTTAGTACAAAATAAACGACATTTTTTTATGGATCGGAGGGAGTATAAAGAATGAGTCATTATCTATGCTTGGCTGCACTTCGTTACCTCTGAACGAACCCTGTAGATGCTATGCCTGAAACCCGGTTTCTGTCTGCTCACGGTATTAGAGTTCTTAACTCCGGCGGAGGAGAAGGCGATGTGTGCATGCGGCATGTTAGGTCACGCGCATGTTGTACTAGGAGGCGGCAGAGGCGAGTGAGCACTAAGCACGTGCAAACATGGCATGGGGCGCTGGCCTTGTAGGATTTCTCTTCCAAACAAAGGCTATAATGTACGTGTTTCACCAAGTTTGGGTTGGGGTGGGTGGGGGGGCAATAGCCCTCCCCCTCTCACCGAGATGTACGTGGGCCGCCGTGAAAGATGTTAGTAAACCTTGCTTCCTGCAGCCTGTAGCTAACAAAAAAAAACTGAATATAAAGCTACATAATTCTCTCGTTAGGTCATGGCCATATTTAACCATTCATCATGCATCATTGGCTCGTGGCTAGTTCTTTCCAAGACCAACAAATTATAAGAACCTTTTTGGTTCAGTTACGCTGTTACCTCGCATACAATCTCATTCAAACAATAAGGATACAAATAGGCATATCCATAGGGTTCTCAAAACATTGCTAAGCTAAGAATAATACCATTGGCTAAATTCTTTCACATACTCTCCGAGTCTCTGATCCATTGTTCATTTGGCAATAGGAATCATAACTGAATTCTTTCAGCATGACATTCTTGTATACTGTAAATCTATATCGCAGTTATTCTTAGTTTTGGGCTGGCAGCCTATATATCTAAAATTAGCAAATGGAAAATCACCCAAGAAACTTTAAGAAGAAATTAGCAAATGGAAAATCATGGACATGTCTAAAATAAATTATTCGGGCATCATCCTTAAGATCCGAGACAAGTATTATATTGAGATAAGAGGGTCAACCGGTCAAGACCATGATCCCTATTGCAAATCTGTTTCAATTTTAGACTCACTCATGAGTTTTTGTCTAACTTCTTATTTAGTGCTATGAATAAAATAATAGCTCATGTTACCATAAAGAAGAAAAAATAATCAAGATAAAAATTGCGCAAGCTTACAAAAGGCGTGCTTAAGCTCGCTTAGGCGCTGAGCAGGGCAAAATACCTAGCGCTCAACTGCGCTTAAACATGCGCTTAATTGGGCCTAGCGCTTTAATCCTTCAAAAAAAGAGAAAAGCGGAGATAAAACGCTCAATTAGCGCCTAGCGCTTAATTAAACTTTGAGGATCTGTGTAGAAGATATTCTCCCTCCGATCCATAAAAAATGTCGCCCACTTAGTACAAAATTTATACTAACTTAGTACAAAATAAACGACATTTTTTTATGGATCGGAGGGAGTATAAAGAATGAGTCATTATCTATGCTTGGCTGCACTTCGTTACCTCTGAACGAACCCTGTAGATGCTATGCCTGAAACCCGGTTTCCGTCTGCTCACGGTATTAGAGTTCTTAACTCCGGCGGAGGAGAAGGCGACGTGAGCATGCGGCATGTCAGGTCACGCGCATGTTGTACTAGGAGGCGGCAGAGGCGAGTGAGCATAAGCACGTGCAAACATGGCATGGGGCGCTGGCCTTGGTGGAGGACTTGCCGATCTGGTCGTCGGTGTTGTCCGTCTATGAGAAGGCCCACGATCCGGGTCCAGCCGCCACGCCGGCGCCTGCTTCAGCGGGACAAGTATAAGAGGCAGTGAAAGTCTCCGCTCCCACTCGATTGATTTGGCGAGATGGCATCGATACGGGGTAGGGCGGCGTCGGACGGCCACATGGGATGAAAGGGGGAGGCGACTGCGTGGTTTGCGATATTTAGGGAAACAGAGGAGACGCGGGACGCGGGGAGGCCGAAAAAATAGTAGTGGGGTACGCAGAGCGTCAATTTCTCAGCAGAACATGGTGTGCCTCGACAAAACATTGAATATGCAGTGCCATGGAAGCAATATGGACTCTAGATTTCGTTAGATGGAGTTGGATCGTAGGGTAGCGCTTATCCCGTGTACACTAACTTTGGTGGCTTCAGAAGAATTCCAGATTACTCTTTTATAAGTAGTTTAGATAATTCGATTTATATTCCGGAATAAAGTATTTCTTTTTTTTAACCAACAACAAAGGTACCAGTTGATAATAATAAATCAAATAGAAAACAAATATACAGGTAAAGATCAAAGAATGGCATCTTCATAGGTAATAAAACTCCCTTTTATCGAAAAAATATAAATATGTTTCTATGTATTTATTTCGATTTGCATATCACTGGTGGTTCTGGTTAACTTCGAGTCTTCGAGTTACAACCCTAATCAGGAAACAGCGATCCATTAGTTACCACCTCGAGCCGAGCCAATTAAACAGAAGGCTCCAGTCAAACATAATAATTACATAATAATAACAAAAAAAAAGATAACAATAAAGATCAGAAAATTTGCATGGTATCTTCATACGTAACAAAGTGCTCTTTACCGAAAAATATATACAAGTACATACGTACTGTATTTATACCGATTTGCATATCACTGGTTATGTTGAACTACCACTTACTACATCCCTAATCAGGAAACAATTTACCACCTCCGATCCATTCATTTTGACGGAGCTCGAGCCGAGCCAATTAAATAAAGGCTCTAGTCAAAAACAATAATTAAATTAAATATTGACGGTCAACGACAGTCATCGACACGTCTTGGACGGGGGCACTCCCCCGCGTGGCACGGTGGATCGCGTCCATGTCTTGCTTTTCTAACCTGACTAACGACCAGTAGTCAACAATGCCGCCATCGTGCTTTCTCCAGTTCTTGGCACACATATACACATTGCATCGTGCTGACTGCTGAGCTACTTATATATATATATATCCTCCTCTTCATTCTCAAGACAGCAAGACATACAGAGCTACGTACGCGCACACCACCAATGCCTCCACACCACATACTGTTGGGGCTTTTCCTCCTCGTCTCCCTGCACAGCCCTGCTAACAGGTGCCACGCTGCAACTGCAAATGACCACGACACTCTCATGGCCGGCCAAGCGGCCATCGACAAGCTCGTCTCAAGGAACGGCAAGTTCGCGCTCGGCTTCTTCGCATCCGGATCCAGTAAGTCCTCCTCTGTAGAAAACAGTACTACGACGCCCAACTGGTACCTAGGCATATGGTTCAACAAGATCCCGGATTTTACCACAGTGTGGATTGCTAACCGAGACCGGCCAATCACCAACCCAGTTGATCTCAAGCTCCAAATTTCTAGAGATGGCAACCTTGTCGTCCAAGATCATACTGGGGCGGCTGGAACACCAGTCTGGTCCACTGAAATTACCAACAATGATGCATCCAGAAACAGCAGCAACACCACCATTGTTGCTGCTGTGCTCACCGACAATGGGAACCTGGTCATACGGGATGCCTCGGACCCATCTCAGCAGGTGTTGTGGCAGAGCTTTGACTACCCAACAGATGTCTTTCTCCCTGGATCCAAGCTTGGTAGGAATAAGGTCACTGGTTTGAACCGTGTCTTCGTCTCAAAGAAGAACCGGATCAACCCGGGCCGTGGCTCATACTGTGTTGGGGTGGACTCCAGATTTAATCAAGGGATCATCCTCAGCCTGTGCTCCTCGTCCATAGTGTACTGGGCATCCGGGACATTCGCTCATCGAAATGTAGATCCCGGTGGCAGCGGCTTGACCAGCTACAACCAGGTTGATAACGATCAAGAGCAACACTACATATATTCCATAAAGAATGATGAGCCACTTTCTTTATACACTTTCGTAGATATTTCTGGCCAGATAAAGGGTCGTGTTTGGAATGAAAGCCTGCAGCGCTGGCGCCAATTCTATACCCAACCCATGGATCCATGTAGTGTCCACGCTGCATGTGGACCTTTCAGCATCTGCACCAACAACAACACAAACCTGCTGTGTGATTGTATGAAGGGCTACTCTGTCAAGTCACCCGGGGAATGGGACCTTGACGATCCAGCGGGAGGGTGCATGAGAAATAAGCCGCTGGATTGCACAGCAGACAAGTTCTTGCCCGTACATGATGTCACATTGCCCTATCAACCTATGACCATGCAAGTGATGGCTGATGCTAGTGGTTGCGCACAAGCTTGTGCCAATGACTGCTCTTGCACTGCTTATTCCTATACTAGCAAAGGGTGCTCTATATGGCATGGAGAATTGCTCAATACCGCGGCGAGTACTACTGCTGGAGAGATTCTCTACCTTCGCATTGCCGCCAAGGATTATTTGGACATTTTGAGAGGGAACAAACGAGGGAAATCTATTGGAGTAGTTACTGCTGCAAGCATTGCGGGTTCCGGGACAATAATGGTGCTCATACTAGTAATATTGTTCATTATTTGGAGGAGAAACCAGGAGTACTGTTTGCCATCAAGTAACACCCAAGATTGTGTTGGGATTAGAACCTTCAGATATAGTTATTTACGTTCTGCTACAAAACATTTCTCTGAAAAGCTAGGAGGAGGTGGATTTGGTTCCGTATACAAAGGGCTTCTAAGTGACTCGGCCATCACTATAGCAGTGAAAAGATTGGATGGTGCTCGTCAAGGAGAGAAGCAATTCAGGGCTGAGGTGAGTTCGATAGGTTTGATCCAGCATATCAACCTAGTAAAATTAATTGGTTTCTGCTGCGAAAGTGATGAGAGGTTACTAGTGTATGAGCATATGTCCAATGGTTCTCTTGATGTTCTTCTGTTTAACAGTAATGATATTGTCCTAGATTGGGGAACAAGGTACCAAATTGCCACAGGAGTTGCAAGAGGATTGTCCTACTTGCATGAGGGTTGCCGCGAATGCATCATACACTGTGATATTAAGCCAGAAAATATACTTCTTGATACATCATTTGTACCCAAAATTGCAGATTTTGGGATGGCAACAATTGTAGGAAGGGATTTTAGCCGTGTTCTGACCACATTTAGAGGAACCGCAGGCTATCTTGCCCCAGAATGGATAAGTGGAGAAGCTATTACACAAAAAGTTGATGTCTATAGCTTTGGAATGGTACTACTGGAAGTTGTATCAGGAAGAAGAAATTCACATAAAGTATGCACTTCTGGCAGTTATCACACTTCTTATTTCCCTATGCAAGCCATCAGCATGCTTCATGGTGGAGATGTGAATAGTTTGGTAGATTCACGACTACATGGCGAGTTCAACTTGGAAGAGGCTATAAGAGTATGCAAGGTTGCGGTTTGGTGTATACAAGACAACGAGTTTGATCGGCCCACAATGGGTGAAGTGGTTCAGGCTCTTGAGGGCCTACATGAGCTTGATATGCCCCCGATGCCAAGACAACTTGCAGCTATAACAAAATGCTAGCTTTGATGCAACTTGAAGCATTAGTTTTTGTCTACAGGGCTCTTTGTTTTCCTTTTTGGTAGCAATGTTACACAATAACTGTACCAAAGCATCATGCAATACAAATATTTATTTTGGTGATTGGTGAATTATGCATAGATTGAAGGAGAAGTTGGTATGTACGCCACTATATTTATACTGAAGTGTCTTGATATATATATAGAACGCGCCTTATAAAGGATGGTAGAAGCAATTAATGGGCATTTTTCTAGTACATATGAACAGATGAGATGCAAGTTGCAATAATAGATATGCGTGTGGAACCGAGCTCCATGTTGTCCTGGTTAACACATTTGTAAATAGCACATCAACTACATCTTCTCAAATCAACCTAATACTGACTGACAATGGAGTACATGTTTAATTGCACAAAAACTGAACTGGTTACCTGTGAAGAGCCCGGGTGCTTGTCAGGGTGCCACCTCACGGCGGATGCACGGAACCTGCACCAACGCCACAAGTAAGAACACACCAACACTCACACATCCATTCACAAAACTTGTAATGGTGGCAAGACAAACAACAATTTCAGGAGCCATGACAGAGGGGACACTCATGCTATTTTGACATCATCTAGGGTCAGTGGACCACACGGTGGTAATCCAAGGGTGACCATGTGCGCATGTGAGCCGACGCCCGTTGTTTCACCAATGTCGTCGTCATCGCTTTTGGCTTGACTGTCGCTTGCAACCCTTTGTCTTCATGATTGTGAGGCCCGTCTAATCCAGACAAGGAATCTCTGCAGTGAAAACCCTCCCATGACATACTGGACCAAGTAAAACCACGGTCCTCACCAAAGATGGTTTCAAAAATAGTTTAAGGCTTCACGTGACGCGTCTCTCATAGAAAAGCTTGTAGAACTTCACCTTGTCCCTCTTGTCTACAGACATGCTCGTCTAAGTGTGAAGTGATCTGTATGGTTCGCAACACAAATCAATGCTATAACCCATGAAGGTTGAACAAAGCAATGTATGCAACAGGAACCATATCATGTAATAATGTATAATCAGGACCCATGTAGTTGAGTTTTAGGCTGTAGGAGTATTTTGCTAGTATATTCTCGCATCATTTACATGTAAGTAAATCATATCCTCATATGTAAGTATGCAACCATGTAAGATATGCAGAGAAGGCAATAGCATACATGCAAGCAGCTTCATAAAATCCTATGGGACCACTAGACTGATATACATACTACATATAACATTTCGGAAATGCAAAGGAGCAGACTGATATTTCCAAGGCAGTATCGCGCGAAAATAAAATTTTGCATCTATTGTGCTAAGAGGGAACCATACTCTTTCTTTCAATGTGTACTCCTTGTCCTTTGCTAAACTGTGATCCTAAGGCTTTTTCTGAAGGTTTGAAGCTTGGAATATCTTGCGATTTTGGCAAAGCTGCACATACTTCCATCCTGGAGGGAGCACAAGTATCACAAACTTCACATACGATAGGAATATATATGGATGGTGGGTGTTTTTTGTTAACTCTTATCCATGCAGAGCCTTAATTATGCCAGACAGGGAAGGATAAGAAAGTTCAAATGACAACTCAAATAGAACTTTCACCTGTATATGAGTTGTTGACTTTCCAAAGAGAAGGTAATCTTTAAGGGCCTTCTGTCCTTCTGCTTGTTTTTGCCACAACGTATCTCTCATATTTCTGTTGAAGTGCTATTACCCATAAAAACTATCTTAAAACATCACCAGTGTCAAATGCTACCTAATAATGGTAAGGCGGTCAGGTGCAAAACCTTTAATTATTTTACTTTCTATGCGATGAATCGAATTCTCTTTCACTACAATTACATGGCAGTAAGACAAATGGATAACACCGCTAAAGCTGCTCAATTTCAATATTTATTTTGACTAGCCGAATTATGGCACGTAGCTACAAAACCTTATTTGCTAACAGGTTTTAAAAAACATAAATACTGCCAAGAGCCCTATTTAGTGGCACGACTATGGAAGGCATCCTAAGATAAATTATCTAATAAAACTTATTGTACTATCTTACTATAAATCCTTGGGGTCCTTGTATTATACTGACCACACTTGCTGAGCGTGCGGGTTCCAATCTTGCATTTGCATCAGACAGCACGATACATCAAGTCACTTGGTATTTCTATCTCACATTTGCATCAGGCATTAAGTTAAACTGCTGATTTGAGATTCTGGACTTCCAAGTATGTTGGAGATTAACTGAAATTATACTGAACACGGTTACTGAGCATGCTAGTTCCTATCCTGCATTTGCATCAGGCATCAAGTTAAACTGCTGATTTGAGCCCCTGGACTTCAAGTATGTTTAACATCGATGATGGTCATGCTCCCATTCAAACAATAGTTGAGAGATATGTTGCGGCATACCTTGGATAGCTTCCGTTCTCCATGCTCATGCTGCATAATGAATTGGCAGCAGGAAAATTAGTGTTAGCATCAAGATATACATATGCATGTATGAAAAGAGAAGAAGAATGGTGATGTTGCAATTTGTAAATCACATATATGTAAAACCCTACCGAGACAAAGAAAAAATGAAGTGTCAAATGTTCATGCAATTGGGGTTTTGACATGTTATAACTACTTGAAATGGTAACTGCAGTCACGACAGAACAGGTAACTGATTAAGGTCAAGCCATATGTTGCAACAAACACATGGAGGCTCATCATTCATGCATACTCAACCTATGGACCACAACCAATCAAGATGCTGGTGGTTCAAGATTCAAAAGTTGGCACTTAATTGTTCATTTAGTGTTCTAACAATCGAGCTGAGATGCTCAGTTTCAGAATCAAAATTGTTTATAGCAGAATGGAAAAGAAGGCAGAGCAGCGGTATGATTATGAATGTACCTACCAAGAGAAAATCCATCTAGCTGGGCATTGCTAGAGCATACAATTGAATGCACAGTTTACACCGCACCTTATCACTGCCAAACCAGAAGAGGATTCCCTAAGAATGGTAAGGAAAGAGAAGAAAGTAGGGGGATTCAGGCGGGCAGACCTTACAGTCCCACTTGGCCTTCCACTTGGCGTGCGCGGCAGGCGTGGAGTGGAACGACGCCGCGGCTCCACGAGGCGGCGTGCATCGCTCCGCTCCCGGCCGGCGGGGGGCGAATCTCCGGTTCCCGGTGCGCGGAAGGGGAAAAAATGGCCATAGAGGAGACGAGATAGACGACGATGATTAAAGCTGGCATAGGCGATGGCCTCGTTCCTCCTCCACCTCCTTGGATTCGCCTCCGCCGCTGGAATTTTTAGCCAAAGACCGCACCTTTCTTCCCCGCCTCCCTCGCCTGCGGCCGCTTCCTCTTTTTTTTTGGTTTTTGTTTTTTTTGTTTTTGTTTTTGGAGACAACCTACCCACGCTGCTGTGACTGTGAGAGATAGCTGAGGGGGTGTTTGGTTAGGCTTGGCTTTTGGATTTGGCTTATAAGCCAAAAAACATCTAAATATGTGCTTTTGGCTTTTGTCTTTTGGCTTATACCTTAGTAAAACATAAGCCAAAAGTCAAAAGCCAAGTAAAAAGCCTAATCAAACACCCTCTGAATATGGGCCCGACGCTAGACGATCTCCGGCCCCGTCCTGGTGAAATACGTTACCGAGTCGATTGCGTTAATTGTCACCGGTTTTATGTTCCTCGCCACACAGATCGATCAGAAAATCGCAACCATCCTCCGGCCATCGCCGCCGCCCACTCCGGCGACGTGGCTCCGGCCATCACTGTGGATATGGTTCAGCTGGTCGGCTGGCGGGTGTTGGCCGGAGACCTGCTCGACTACGTCCGATTCCGCGCCGTGTGCACACATTGGCGGTCCAGCGCCGTCTGTCCGCTCGGCCGTGGTATCGTAGACCCATGCTTCCACACCCGCCGGTGCCATGGCCTCCATGCCGTCGATGGCAAGAAGGGCTTCTTCAATCTGTCTATGGGGGCCTTTGCTCATGTTTGGCACCCGTTTTTTAACGGCCTCCACCGCGTCCTCGACTCGGTCGACAGCCTCCTCCTTGTACAACGGGACTATCATGACGACACTACGGTATGGCTCCTTGACACCTTCACAGGCGACATCGTAAAGTTTACACCGCTCATGCTTGGCTCCCTCGGCTTTCGACGCCAGCATCCGCGACAACAACACCTCCTTCGGCTACCTCGACTCCGGCGACGCGGACTGCGACGACGCCAAGCTCAGCGTCTACGACGAGGTGCGCATGGTCGAGCACATGGCTGCAGGGGATGGCGTCGCCAGGACAATTCACGAAGCTGGAGAACCCTCCCGCTTCAGCGCAACCTCGAGGCGGACTTCGAGCTACTGAGCACTCCCATCGCGCCAGGAGCGGATCCGACCAAGACGGCGACCGAGCTCGAGAAGATGCATCAGCAGATGTACGACAAAGCTCTCCTCCTCGCCTCGACCCAACGCCGACTCAACGCCACAATGCGCGAGTACAACACCGTCCATGGTTTCGAGCCGGCAAGAGGCAACACGGACAAGCTGAACGAGATCAGGCGCAAAGGAGGAGACCTCGACGGAGCCTTGAACCGTGCTGGCCAGCCGCACGAGCATTCGGACATCGTCCAACCGGAGTACAGCTGCCCGGCTCAGAACATGATGGCTGCGGAGGCGGCAGCTGCCGAACTACCTCATTTTCAAGGCGAGGAGCTGCGTCAACAAATGCGCCAGGTTCAAGAGCTCATCGCCACGGCCAACCGGCAGCAACGCGAAACCGATCCTACGGCGAGCAAGGCCTTGGTGCTTCATGACCTCCCGCCAGGCTACGACGCAGCCGGCAAGTCCAAGCAACGCGCCGAGGCGTCGTCCACAAGCCGCGGTAGACCAAAAGACAAGCAGCCACGAGCTCATCGCGAGAGAAGCGCGAGTTCACATCCTCGTGATCACGGACACGATCCGGCTGGGCGACATGACAACGGCGACTGAAACGAACCGCGAGCCGGCCGCAGCGCCAAGGAGCGAGTCGGTCACAAGGTCACCATCGACCAACGCCTGGTGCCACTAGGGCCCAAAACAAGCAACGACGCCCGCAACTGCATTGATGCACTCAAGGCGTCAAGCATCATCGAGGAGGAGGACGTCGCCGCTCATCGCTGCTTCGGACCTCGCATCCGGACCGAGCAATTCCCGAAGGGATTTACTCTTCCAAGGGACACACCCAAGTACAACGGCACCGCGAAGCTAGAGGACTGGCTTGCCGACTATGTCACGGCAGTCAACATCGCAGGCGGCAACAAGCGAGTGGCCGTACGCTACGTGCCTCTCATGCTCCAGGGATCGGCTAGAACCTGGCTGAACAGCCTTCCGGCGGAGAGCGTCAACAACTGGCTGGACTTCGAGGAAGTGTTCAACCGCAACTTCACCGGTACCTACTTGCGTCCCAGCAACGCACAGCTGCTCGCGATGTGCAAGCAGAAGGAGGGCGAGTCGGATCGGGCCTACCTCACCCGATGGACCAGCCTGCACAATTCCTGCGAGGGAATCCTGGAGTTCCAAGCCATCCAGTACTTCGTCCAAGGCTGCCGGGATCAGACGCTACTCCGGCACAAACTTCTAAGAAAAAACCCGAAGACCCATGGTGCACCTCATGGCCATCGCGATGAGTACGCTACCGCTGACGTGGGCATGACAAATCCAATTCGGCTTGACGAAGCCGGCCAGGTCATCACAGACGGCTCGGCTACGCGCAGAATCCGGACGGAAACCCAGGAGGGAGGAAGATCAACCCGACGTGACTCCAACGCATCCGGCAAGCGCAAATCAACTGACGACCGCGTTGAGTCCAAGGTCGTCGCCACCATAGAGGGAAGGCCGGCAGGCGGCTTCGACAACCGCCGCATGAGGACAAGCAGCGATATGCGCTGGACAAGGGCGAGGAACAACTACGAGTCTCTGCTCAACCGGCCATGCCGGAACCATGGCGACCGGTCGGCTAACCACACCGTCAGGCAGTGCAACCTCGGCCATCCAAGACCGCCACCGTACGAACGGCGAGATCCACCTCCCCCTCAAGATGAAGCCGGACGTGATGACCGGAGGCGCGACGACAGGCGGCGCGAGGACCAGAATCGCGATGACCGGTAGCGCGATGATTGTTGGTGATTTAACTGTCGGAGCCCGGAATCAGCTGGAAAAGGAACCGTCAAGATAGATACTATACCTCTACATCGCCAAAAATTCCAGAAAAATTCGAAGATAATTATTTTACCAGATGACGGAATGAGCCAGAAGGGCGACCAGAGGGGAGCCACCAGGGCGCCAGGTGGCACCTAGCCGTGGCCTGCCCTTGGGGCGCGCCTGGGCCCACCTGGAGGCCCTGGGTTGCCTCCGGCTCCCCCTTTAGCGTATATGACCCCTCTGACCTAAAAACGATGGGGGAGGCTTCGAAGAAATATTCCGCCAAACCCTCAAAAAAAAATATTCCGCCGCCGTCTCGGAGGCGGAAAACACAGAGAGAGAAAAAGCTCTCCGGCAGGGAGAAAACTGCCAGGGAAATTCCTTTCCGAAGAGGGGAGATCGTCGCCATCGCCATCATCATCGTCACGGGCTTCATCGAGATCATCATCAACATCATCCTCACCATCATCACCACCATCCCCATAGCTCCACTCTGTTCCGCTGTTGCATCTAGGGTTATACTTGTTGTAGTTCATTGGGATCACTCTTCCGGTGTGGATTGCCTTGTGTAGTTTATGCTATTGAGTTTTATCGGTGAAATACTTTATGACCAGATTGTTAATCATTCATTCGTCACCTCTGATTATGATCCATATGTTGTCTTGTGAGTAGTTCGTTTAGTTCTTGAGGACATGGGGAAGTCTTGTTGCGAGTAGTGGAATTATGCAGAGTAATATTTAATGATTTGATATTTAAGTTGTGGTGCTATTCTTCTAGTGGTGTTGTGTGAACGTCGACTACATAACACTTCACCTTTATGGGCCTAGGGGAACGCATTGTGTATTTAGTTTGCTTGTGAGGTGTTGCGGGAATGACAGAAACCTAAACCCCTGCCGGTAAACTAATGCATGAGGGAGTGTAAGATCTTAGAGTTTAAAGTTGTGGTTAGTTAATTATTAAATACTTTCTTGCATTTGCGGAAGCTTGTAGGGAAGTGTAATCACAAGTATGATCAGGTCCAAGTAAGGACGGTTCATTAGCATAGCTTCACCCACACGACACTTAGCAAAACATTAAACATTAAGCAGCAGAATGAAGCGAAAGTAACTTGACATAATTCCCATGCGTCCTCAAGAGCATTTAGCCACCATAAGTAGAATCACCGGCTTGTCCTTTGCGCTAAAAAGGATTGGGCCACTTGTTGCAATAATTATTGCTCTCTTTTATTTACTCGCACTTTATTTACTCATTATTATAAAAACCCATAAAAATCCTTCTGTTAGTGTTTGCAGTGAAACCTTGCAAGAATCTACAAGCCAACACCTTCTGCTCCTCGTTGGGTTCGACACTCTTATTTATCGAAAGTACTGTGTTAGATCTCCTATACTTGTGGGTCACCAAGACTATTTTTTGGCGCCGTTGCCGGGGAGTGAAGAGCTATTAGTAAGTAAAATTGGTAAGGAACACTTTTATTACAAGTGCTATTTTTATTTTTACCTGTTGCTCTACTTCATTATGGAACCTTCTGAGTTTGAGGCAACATTTGGAGACACTCTCTCTGTTGCTCTTGTGGCAACAAGAAAGGCCTCCGCCCATTGAAAACATTCCATTTAAAATACCTATGGGAATTGTTGATCGTGTTATGAGTAACCATTATGCAGGAGACGGAACGGTTTATCCTGGCTATCACTTGCTTTTTATGAAAGATATATGTGGTCGGTTTAAGATTGCAGGTGTTCCTATAAAAGTGATCATGCGGAAATTATTTTCATTATCTTTGAAGGACAAAGCTATGGATGATTCTCATTTATTGGATTGTGATGTCTACTACACGATTCTATTCTTATAGACTTGTTGGGCCTCCAAGAGTAGAGGTTTGTAGGACAGCGGCAATTTTCCCTTAAGTGAGTTACCCAAGGTTTATTGAATCCACGGGAGGAAGAGGTCAAAGATATCCCTCTCAAGCAACCCTGTAATTAAGATACAAGAAGTCTCTTGTGTCCCCAACACACCTAATACAATTGACAGTTGTATAGGTGCACTAGTTCGGCGAAGAGATGGTAAAATGCAAGTGATATGGATGGTAAAACAAGGTTTTGTAATTCTGTAATAAAAATGGCAGCAAGCAAACAAGTGACAAAAGTGACTAAAAACGGTGTATCAATGCTTGGAAACAAGGCCTAGGATTCATACTTTCACTAGTGACTGCTCTCAACATCATTAACATAATTAAACACATAATAGTTCCACAAAAACACATGCATGGTAGACGTTACTCGGAGATCATTCTTTCGTGGATCAAATAGGATGAGAATTGCGTAGGGCTACAAAAAGCACACCTTAAAGTTCGTATTCCACATCTATGGACACTTCATGCTGTCACTATCCGCATCCAAAGATAGTACTAACACACCACAACATATTTCTTGAATAGTCTCTTTCTTCAATAACACAAGCATCAAGAAATCTCATGATCTATTCAATCCAATAATAATAAAGAACAAACTCATGATGAAGATCCTTCCAATCTATTATCCATAGAGTCACACATGGCACCCACAGTGTCACCGAGATACCGTGATCACAACGGTGACTCCGGAAATTGTACTAAATAACATCACTTGAGCAGCATCATATCCATTACACAAAGGGAAACATCATGTATTCAACTATACTAACAAAGCTCATGATCACAACGACGATCACATCATGGGAGAGAGAGATAACCACATAGCTACTTGTATAAGCCTCAGCCCCGGTGAGGGACTACTCCCTCCTCATCATGGGAAGCAGCGGTGTTGATGGAGATGGCCCCGGCGGTCGATCCCCGTCCCGGCAGGGTGCCAGAACAGAACCTTCTGAACCCCCGAAACTTGTCGGCGATGGCGGCGGAGCTCTGTTGCGTATTTGGGAAAATCCTTCGGGGGTTAGGATTTTTGCCTCGGGAGCAATTTATAGGACAAAGGGCGTCGTGAGGGGGTGCCCGAGGGGAAGGGGCGGCCCTCGGCCGCGGCCCACCTGTCACCCGCGGGTGGGAGCCGCCCCAGGGCTGTGGGTCCCTCCCGGGGTCGCCCTTCTGGCTCCGGTCCTTATTTCTCCAATAAAAAATCATCGTAATTTTTCGTCCAATTCTGATAATATTTTCAGAAGTAACTTTCTGCAACAAAAACAGGGAACTGGCACTGGGCATCTTGTCAATAGGTTAGTCCGACAAAATGCATTGAAATGATATAATATGATGGCAAAAACATGTGACAATGACATAAAACAAGCATGGATCACTCAAAAATTATAGATACGTTTGACACGTATCAGCATCCCCAAGCTTAACTCCTACTCGTCCTCGAGTAGGTAAGTGATAACAAAATAATTTTTTATGAGACATACAACCAACACAATCATGATCAAGATAGTAATGTAAAGCATAGGATGTGAATGAAGTGATACAAAACAATTGTTTATAGTTGATAGCAAGAAAGCAATGAATAACCAAGTTGAATCATTCAAGCAAAACCTTTCATAAATAGTATGTTAAAGACATGAAAGCAATGTGATCCACATATTTGATTAATTCTCAAAGTTAACAATTTCATGACAAAAGTGTTTGAGAATCAAAACAAAGAAGATGCAAGTTTTAGCAAAAAGGTTCAACTTCCAACAGTAAAGTCAATATAAAGATTAATGTTTAATCTGACGATGCAATATGATCAATGATACCCAGGGTCAATGCTAGATGTTTGCTTTGGTGGAGATAGAAGGAAGAGGAAAACTAACTCAACATTAAAAGTAAAAGAATGGCCCTTCGCAGAGGGAAGTAGGGATTAATCATGTGCTAGAGCTTTTTATTTTTATGAAACAGAAGTAAAACAATTTTGAGACATGCATGCTTTCGTCAACTACTTCACAACAGAGAAGCTATCTAGTCTCCCATAATAAGCAAGGCTTTTAGACTTGTGAGAGCAGCTAGTTTTTAGAGGAGCGAGTACGCTCCTCTTTCTCCTTGGTTTCACCACTGTCCAATGTTTTGAGCTGATTTCTCAGATTTTCATTGTGCGGAGGAGAATGGTGAGTTATATTTATATTTTGCTTAAGCTGCTCTCGGGTTGATTCAAGTGAAGACGTAAATCATCGACACCGGGTGAAAAGGGGGAAGTGATCTTGCTTGTCACAAGTTATATCTAGCTCTCTACTCCTTCCTCATGAGCTTAAAAACAGTGGCACAAAAAGGAGTATTTTGAATATTTTAAAGATAACACATGACAAATTTACTTGGAATGGCAAGAAATACCATGCATAGGTAGATATGGTGGACTTAGCTGGCAAGATAGTTTGGCTTTGGGATTTGGATGCACGAGTGAACTCTACATTCAATACGAATTTTTAGGCTTAGCAAAAATGGTATTTGAAGCAAACATCTAACATTAGCCGGTAACAGAGTAACATAAGACATTAGCCTTCATAACCATAAACACTCCATACCGTCTCCCTTGTTGACCAAACAGATCTTTTGATTGAAAATTTAGCTTTATGAATAAACAACTACGAAACACCACATAGTTTCAAGTTTTTAACAGTATTTCTTTACTAATCAATTCCACTCAAATAACCAGCAAGTTTAAGCATTCATCCTAATATCTCAAAACAAATGAGAAGTATCAAGTATCCACACAATGATATAAAATACTATGCAGGCTTTTCATTTCATTCCAATATCACATGAATAGCATTTTGTACCTTTGACAATTCAAGCAATTTTTCAACAACAACTCTCTAACAAGTATAAGCGAAGAACATGAGAGTTTAACATAACAACTAGCAGTTCTAAACAAGATAGAAGCTAAAAGTGAGAGCTCATTAGCAAAAAGACAGTAGCTAAGAATACTCAAAAAGATATAAGCGAAGGAAGGGAGTATTCAAACGAAAAAACGGAGCGTGTCTCTCTCCACACAAATAAAGCTAGGATCCAACAAAGATATGACCAGCAAACAAACAAACTAAACTAAAAGTAAAAAGATGCTCTAAGCATACCACATAATATATAAAGTGATAAAAACGAAGTTCAACGAATACGACCTTATGATAGTCGATGAAGATGAGGGGATGCCTTGGGCATCCCCAAGCTTTGACGACGACGATGATTAAAGCTGGCATAGGCGATGGCCTCGTTCCTCCTCCGCCTCCTTGGATTCACCTCCGCCGCTGGAATTTTTAGCCAAAGACCGCACCTTTCTTCCCCGCCTCTCTTGCCTGCGGCCGCTTCCTCTTTTTTTTTTTGGAGACAACCTACCCACGCTGCTGTGACTGTGAGAGATAGCTGAATATGGGCCCGACGCTAGACGATCTCCGGCCCCGTCCTGGTGAAATACGTTACCGAGTCGATTGCGTTAATTGTCACCGGTTTTATGTTCCTCGCCATACAGATCGATCGACATGTCTTCGTCGGAAAATCGCAACCGTCCTCCTTCCATCGCCACCGCCCACTCCGGCGACGTGGCTCCGGCCATCACTGTGGATATGGTTCAGCTGGTCGGCTGGCGGGTGTTGGCCGGAGACCTGCTCGACTACGTCCGATTCCGCGCCGTGTGCACACATTGGCGGTCCAGCGCCGTCTGTCCGCTCGGTCGTGGTATCGTTGACCCATGCTTCCACCCCCGCCGGTGGTTGATGTTGCATTGTTGCTAAAGGGTCATGGCCTCCATGCCGTCGATGGCAAGAAGGGCTTCTACAATCTGTCTATGGGGGCCTTTGCTCATGTTTGGCACCCGATTTTGAACGGCCTCCACCGCGTCCTCGACTCGGTCGACAGCCTCCTCCTCGTGCAACGGGACTATCATGACGACACTGCGGTCTGGCTCCTTCACCCCTTCACAGGCGAGATCATGAAGTTTCCGCCGCTCATGGCCCTCCTGAAATCCCTACGGAGCCAGGCTGGAGTAGGACAGTATTGTTGTCACGTGGAGTGCAAGTTTGTTGCATCCTTGAGAGTAAGTGCGGATGAGACCACCACGGTCATGATGGCGCACCAATATATACGCCGCGTATATCTCGCAAGCACCAAAGACCGGCAGTGGAGCGTCTTGACGTGGAGCCTCTCACTCCTCTCCACGCCAATGTCGTTCCAAGGGAAGTTATATATATTGGAGCCTAGTTTCACATATAGCAGCGGGCGACGCATACTATGGCTCGACGATCCACCTTGTCACGAGCACGATGCGGCGAATTCTTCTTTGATGCCGCCAAAGTTGATCGCTGTTAGCACTCGTTTTTGGCAAGTACCAGGTTCAGGAGTCCTCAGGAGGAATGGCGACTCGTTGATGACTCGGTGGGGAGCCAGCCTGGCATGCCAGGAGTCGGTTTTGTGATAACCCGGATCACAGGTTCAAGCGCTTGCTCGGAATAACTCAAAGGGAACCCGGCGTGCCCAGAACCCTGCGTATCCAAAACCCGGCTTAACAGAACCCGGTTTTAGCAGAACCCGGTTTTGACAGAACCCGATTTAAAGGGACCCGGCGCAGGCTAGACTTGAAGATTCTTGAAGATTCTAGAAGGCTGCATCGGAGAAGCCAGACGCGAGGAACTTAATGTTTGCCCAGCCCAAAAAGGGAGTCGGTGGGGCCAGAACGAGTTCAAGGTTAACACGGAAGGGCAGAAGGTGACTTTCCAAAGGAAGCCGAAGATGGACGCTTGGAGTTCAAGTCCAGTACGAAGCCGACCGAGACTCTTACCTAGTTTAGAGGTAGAAACCGACTTAATTCATGAGTTGTAATCCTTGTAGAAGTCCAAAACTTGTACGGGAAGTCCAGCCGCCTCACTATATATGTAGGAGGTGACGGCCGATTGAAATTAAGCAAACAATCGACAAACCAATACTACCACTACCTTTTACCCTCAAACCCTTGTTCATGCTTCCGTTCTTCGGCGACTTCGCATAGAGTTTGCCAGAGATCGATAATCGAGCTTGGAGCGGTCAAACCGGCCAAGTTCAGCCAATCGTCGCCGGAACCTCCGACGGGGTCCCTCCCGAGGAACCGGGGCGTCTGGTTTCAAACGTGCCGAGTCTTTGTATTGCGTATCGCGCTGAGACCCGGCCTCCCGCGGGCGAGTTGCGGAGTATCTCCCCCGGCACCGCGGGTACACGAGGACGTGTTCGTGTGACGCGTTTACATCGCAACACACTTTTTGGCGACTCCGCTGGGGACATCTCTAAACCTAAATCAGACAGCAATGTCCGGTTCTAAGGCTACAGATCTGTCCGGCATCACCACCGACAACATCATCAAGCCTACTCTCAAGGACTTGTCGGAGACACAACGCCAAGGTCTGGATGAGTGGAAGAAGAAGAGAAGCGAGGAATTCGAGGCGCTGCGACTCAAGCGGGAGCAGGAGGACGAGGAGTTGTACTTGGCCAGCTTCAAGTTAGATCGGCAAGGTGTAACCGCGCCGATCAAGGAGCCGGAATATGTACCTCTGAACATCAACACTGACACACCCGCTGTAAGTAACAGTGTCTTTACTTCTGAGCAATTAGCCGAGATTCAATTCCATGTTTCACAAGGTACAAATACTGTTTATAATGCTGTCATGGAACTTGATGCTGCTAAGAGAAACACCATCCAAGGCCAAACATCGGACACACAACCGATGAGCCCAAACGGGGAAAACCGGGTTGTCAATACATTGCCCTGTCCGACTTCGATCCGAAGTTTACTCTACCCGGCAAGTCAGACGGGACCAGCGGTGCAATTTCCGGGACGTGAGTCAGTGCCGAATTCAAATTCGGCTCCTTGGACACAAGCCGGCCCTGTGATTAATTCTGCTCTTGTGCCGAGTCAATCGGCCAGTAGGGACGATTTGCTGGTCGAGTTCCAGAAAAGGTTAGATCAGATAGCCTATGATAGACTCGGGATTATGCCAAAGCATAGAACCTACGTTAAACCCTATCCCGAGTATTTTGACCTGCAACCCTACCCACCTGGCTATAGAGTTCCCGAGTTTTCTAAATTCAATGGGGTGGATAACAAATCGACATGGGAACACATTAGTCAATACTTGGCTCAGTTAGGTGAAGCTAATCACGATCATATCAAAGTTCGCTTGTTCTCTTTGTCGTTGACCGGGGTTGCTTTTTCTTGGTATTCGGCTTTAGCTCCTAACTCTATACACACTTGGTTTCACTTGGAGCGAAAATTTCATGAGCACTTCTATGCTGGTGAAGTCGAATTAAAACTATCCCATCTCACATCGGTTAAGCAGAAACATGATGAATCGGTATCCGATTATATCAAAAGATTTAGAAATACTAGAAACCGGTGTTATAGCTTGGCGATAACTGAGAGAGATATGGCCGACTTAGTTTTTAACGGGTTGAGAACGTATCTGAGAGAAAAGCTAGAAGGACACGAGTTCTCTTCTGTCGGTCAGGTTCAGGAGAAAGCTTTGGCTCATGAAAGCCGAGTCAACGAGTCCAAAGACTCGCATCGGATGAACAGGAGTCGGCTTAACGCTATCGAATATGATGCCGACTCCGGTGATGAAGCCGATGTGTACGTAGCCGAGTTTGTTTGGCCGGGCAAAGCCAAACCCTATATGTGTGATGACTTAAAGCCGATTCGTAAGAATCGAGATGATGAAGTTAAATGTACTTTTGACGTAGGTAAATGTGACAGGATATTTGATGCCTTGTTAAAAGACAAAGTGATCCGAGTTAATCATGTCATGCCGTCGCCTGATGAATTAAGGAGGCGCACGTATTGCAAGTATCACAACTCTTTCTCTCATGCTACTAATGATTGCAATGTCTTTCGTCGACAGATTCAATCGGCCCTCAATGATGGACGATTAAGTTTTGCTGGCATGGCCATTGATACACAGCCGTTCCCAATGAACGTGCTTGATCTCGAGGGAAAGAAAGTACTTCTTCGGCCAGAAGCGGCCGAAGCCGCTAACAAATCTAATGTGGTTATTGGTGAGCCCAGGAAAGAAGCTGACGTCAAGGAAGCAAGGAGAGAAGTCATGTTGATCCGGCAACCCGACGGAAAGGAGGTTATCAAGATCACTGTCAGGAACTCCATACTCGGGGGGCAACAACCACAAGCAAGAGAACCCGGAGACCGGGATCCAGAACTCGGGGGGCAACCTCGATTCGTGAAGCCGAAGAACCCGGAAGTCGGCAAATGGAAGACAAATCAAGTCGAGTACAAGCCAAAGAGGATCAAGCCGACTTTCGATATGATGCTGAACAAATACGTGCGCCAGGCCGGGTCTAAGATAACCCGGCTATATGGAAAGCGATCGAGGTCACCATCCACCGAGAGGAGTCGCCGGTACCAGGAGTCGGCCGGGGAGTATAAGCGTCAAGTAACTCGGCAAACGATGCAGAGCCGATTTGTGTATCCCGGTGAATCCTCCTATTGGCGAGTCAAGGAGCAAGGGGCCAAGGCCATCAACATGGAGAAGAGGTTGGTTCCAGAGAAGTCATTGGTTATTGGGACACACGTGCTGAAGCTGAAGGACCCGGTTGTAGAGCCGGCAAATGATAAGCCGATACTAGCTATCGTGCCTAAAACAATATCTAGCAACCATGAAGCCGGGTCCAGCCAAACCGAGGTAGCTAAAACCCGGGATCCAAAATATACTCAGCCAAAGTGGTGTCCGCCGGGTATAACGAAGACACAGAAGCGGAAACTGCAGAGGGTAAGGAACCGGGAGATGACAGAGAAGGAGGCTGAGCAAGCCAGAAATGCCAAGTTCAACGCTGAAAGACCAATGGTGTCGGCTCAAACATGGGTACCAAAGCCGACTCCTATAGCGACTCCTTTGGTAATTGTGTCGGGTCCTGCTGTGAGCATTGAGATAAAACCGACGCCTGCACCGGCCATTACTTATTCGTCATGGGCAGATGAAGTCGAAGCTGCAGACCTGGAAGCAGGGGAGGAATCGGCAAAGAACGAGTCAGATAATGAGTCGGCAAATGAGGAGTCGGCAGATAATTCGATGAACAAGGAGACGGCAGAGGAGGAATCTGAAACGCTGGAGTCGGCAAATGAGGACCCGGTGGAGGACTTGGCAATTGACGAGTCGGCGGACCTGATGGATGAAGAATTACTGGACTATGAGAGTACGCCGACTCGGGTAGGTATGGATATTAACATGGTATATTATTTGCCTGCTGAATTCCGTGCTGCAGAGGAAGAAGGTGAAGTAGCACAGCTCAACCTTGGACCCAAGAATGCCGTCTTCGAGAAACCTGAGGGACCGGTGAAGCACCTGAAACCTTTGTACGTCAGAGGACATATCAATGGGAAGCCGGTCACTAGGATGATGGTTGATGGAGGAGCTGTGGTAAACCTTATGCCTTATTCTGTCTTCAAGAAATTACAGCTAGAAGATGCAGATCTCATGAAGACGAACATGGTATTGAACGGGTTCGAAGGGGGAGAAGGAATTGAGGCCAAAGGAGTCATTAGTCTGGAGCTGACCGTGGGAAGTAAAACTTTGGCCACCGCGTTCTTTGTTGCTGAGGTGCAGGGAAATTACAATGTGCTACTTGGACGAGATTGGCTCTATGCAAATCAATGTGTGCCATCTACCATGCACCAGCAACTCGTACAATGGATCGATGACGAGATTGAAGTCGTTCATGCTGATAACTCGGCATGCATTGCTTTAGCCGAGTCTATTGCTGATTGGCAACACTCTAATGCCACATGTCTTTCGGGGCGTGACTTATCCGGGTTCGATTTCCTGAGTGCTACCAGGGGCGGATTCGTGCTAATATCTTTAAAGCCGGTTGGAAGCAATCGGCTACATCTCAAGTAAATGGATCCCAATAATAATGAGTGGCTGCAGAAGCGTCTGGACAAGTATCGGGCTGAAAGGAACGATATGTGTGAAGCAATTGAAGAACCAGACGACATGGATAAGTTGGGACAGGGCTTTACGTCGGCCGACCCGCTCGAAGAAGTGGATATTGGGGATGGCACTATTCCTAGGCCGACCCTTGTAAGCCAAAAGCTAGAAGCCGATTATAAATCCAAGTTAATCGCGCTAGTCAAGGAGTATGTGGACTGCTTTGCTTGGGAGTATCACGAGATGCCCGGGTTAAGCCGAGAGCTTGTCGAGCATCGGTTACCGATAAAAGCCGGCTTCAGGCCATATAAGCAGCCGACTCGTAAATTCAACCCGGCAATATATGATCGGATCAAGGAAGAGATTGGCCGGCTCCTGAAAGCTAACTTTATCCGGCCTTGCAAGTATGCCGAGTGGATCTCCAACATTGTACCGGTCGAGAAGAAGGGATCTGGTAAGATCAGGGCATGTATAGATTTCAGAGATCTAAATCGAGCTACGCCCAAGGATGAATATCCCATGCCAATAGCCGATATGCTTATCAATGATGCCTCTGGACACAAAGTCATCAGCTTTCTAGACGGGAATGCGGGGTACAATCAAATATTCATGGCCGAAGAGGACTCGGCTAAAACAGCGTTTCGCTGCCCCGGGTTCGTTGGTTTATTCGAATGGACAGTGATGACCTTTGGGTTGAAGAATGCTGGTGCTACATATCAAAGAGCGATGAACTTAATATTTCATGATCTTCTTGGAGTCGTGTTGGAGGTGTACATTGATGACGTAGTTGTCAAGTCGGACGGCGAGTTAAATCATTTGGCTGACTTACGTCTTGCGTTTGAGAGGATGAGGAAGTACGGGCTCAAGATGAATCCTTTGAAGTGTGCCTTTGGCGTGTCGGCTGGGAAGTTCCTCGGTTTTGTCATACATGAAGCCGGCATAGAGATCGACCCGGCCAAGATTGAAGCTATTCAGAAAGTACAGGCGCCGACTTGTAAAAAGGACATGCAGAAATTCCTAGGCAAGGTAAATTATTTGAGAAGATTTATCACTAACTTGTCAGGTAAAGTTGATGCATTCACACAGATCCTTCGGCTCAAGAATGATGATGAGTTCACCTGGGGGGCAAGACAGCAAGGGGCATTCGACAGAATAAAGGCCTGTTTGTCTAAACCTCCAATTCTGAGAAAGCCGACTCGTGGTCTACCGTTTCGGCTTTACATTGCAGCTGAGGAAAGGGTGATTGGAGCCGCCTTAACTCAAGAAGCCGAAGGACAGGAGTATGTCATTACATATCTGAGCCGACGACTGCTAGATGCCGAGTCCAGGTACAGCTTTGTAGAAAGGTTGTGCCTATCTCTTTATTTTGCTTGCACCAAATTGCGCCATTATCTTTTATCTGGTGAGTGCAAAGTCTTTAGTCAAACCGATGTCATTAAACACATGATACATAGGCCGATCCTCAGCGGACGGATCGGCAAATGGGCGTACGGATTGATTGAGTATGATTTGGCTTATGAACCTCTCAAGTCCATGAAAGGCCAGATTGTAGCCGACTTCCTCGTTGAGCATCGGATTGACCTAGAGCAAGAAGCCGACTTAAATATTGTGTCGGCTGTACCGTGGAAACTCTATTTTGACGGCTCAGTTTGTGGTGGTGGACAAGGAGTCGGCATCGTGTGCATATCACCCCACGGTACTGTCTTTGAGGCCTCCTGTCGTCTCGATTATTTTTGCACTAACAATGAAGCCGAATATGAAGCCCTTCTACTCGGGTTAGAGATTTTGAAGGATGCAGGGGTAACTCATGTCGAGGCATATGGTGATTCGCTACTTATAGTCCAGCAAGTGGCTAAGGTCTTCCAGTGTAACAATGGATCACTCAACACATACCTCGACAGGTGTTTGGATATTGTATCAACTTTGGATTATTTTTCCATATCTCATGTTTCCAGGCAGGACAATTGGCTCGCCAATGATTTGGCACAGCAGGCATCAGGATATCATGTCAGCAGAGGAATATTTTTCATAGTAGAGAAGCCGATGCTAACTGTTGTCAATGACTCAGAAGCTAGAGGAGAAGCCGAGTCATCAAACTCGGCAATTGAAGGAAAGGGCGAGCCATCAAATTCGGGAGATGGAGGAAAAGCCGAGTTATCTAATTCGGTTCTAGAAGAACTCGGCGAGACTCGGTCAGCTGATTGGAAGACACCTATCATCAATTATCTAAAGGATCCGAGTCAGAGAACCGAGAGGGCTATTCGGCGGCTTGCTTTCAAATACACTCTGGTAGATGATGAGTTATATCGCCGAACAGTCGATGGGCTCCTTCTTAAATGCCTAGATGAAGATCAATCTTGGATCGCCATGGGAGAAGTGCATGAGGGGTTGTGCGGTACACATCAGTCGGCTCACAAGATGAAGTGGATGCTCAGACGAGCCGGGTTCTATTGGCCGACGATGATCAGTGACTGTTTTCAATACTACAAGGGATGTGAAGCGTGCCATATTCAGTTAGTGCCGGCTTCACTTCTTAACCCAGTAATAAAGCCGTGGCCTTTTAGAGGATGGGCATTGGATTTTATTGGCATGATTAACCCGGCTTCATCCAAAGGGCATCGGTTCGTGCTGGTTGCTACTGATTATTTCACCAAGTGGTCTGAGGCAGTACCCCTCCGAAATATGACCCACAAAGAGGTAATTCAATTTATTACTGAGCATATTGTTCATCGATTCGGTATCCCGCAGACTCTCACTACAGATCAAGGCACCTCCTTCATGGCTAAAGAGGTGAAACAGTTTGCCGAATCACTTGGAATCAAGATGCTCAGTTCATCTCCATATTATGCTCAAGCCAATGGACAAGCCGAATCGAGCAACAAGATTCTGGTTAGGTTGATCAAGAAGAAGGTACAGGACTACCCAAGGAGGTGGCATGAAGTATTGTCCGAGGCATTGTGGGCTCACAGGATCTCAAGGCATGGCGCAACCAAGGTGACTCCTTTCGAGTTAGTTTATGGGCAGGAAGCCGTCTTACCGGTAGAAGTGAATCTGGCTGCTTTGAGGTTTGCTAAGCAAAACAAGTTGTCGGCTGAGGACTATCACAATCTGATGATGGACAACATTGACGAAATAGCCGACAAACGTATCAAGGCATTGAAGGACATAGAAAAGGAGAAGTTGCGGGTAGCAAAAGCTTACAACAAGAGAGTCCGGGTTAAGAATTTTCAAATCGGCGACTTGGTCTGGAAAGTTATATTGCCAATTGGTTCTAAAAGCCGCAAATTCGGCAAATGGTCGCCGAGTTGGGAAGGACCGCTGCGAGTCATAAGGATTGTACCCGGCAACTCATATTTGGTGGAAACATTGGAGGGCAGCATGTTGTCTTGAGCTATCAATGGGAAATACTTGAAGAAATTCCACCCAAGTGTGTGGCAAACTGCGTAAAGCTACACATATGGCCGATGAGCTTAAGTATCACCTTTAGATCAATTCTTCTACATTGTATATTTTCTAGTACGCAAGCTCTACTAGAAAACAGGGGGGCATGTGTTAGCACTCGTTTTTGGCAAGTACCAGGTTCAGGAGTCCTCAGGAGGAATGGCGACTCGTTGATGACTCGGTGGGGAGCCAGCCTGGCATGCCAGGAGTCGGTTTTGTGATAACCCGGATCACAGGTTCAAGCGCTTGCTCGGAATAACTCAAAGGGAACCCGGCGTGCCCAGAACCCTGCGTATCCAAAACCCGGCTTAACAGAACCCGGTTTTAGCAGAACCCGGTTTTGACAGAACCCGATTTAAAGGGACCCGGCGCAGGCTAGACTTGAAGATTCTTGAAGATTCTAGAAGGCTGCATCGGAGAAGCCAGACGCGAGGAACTTAATGTTTGCCCAGCCCAAAAAGGGAGTCGGTGGGGCCAGAACGAGTTCAAGGTTAACACGGAAGGGCAGAAGGTGACTTTCCAAAGGAAGCCGAAGATGGACGCTTGGAGTTCAAGTCCAGTACGAAGCCGACCGAGACTCTTACCTAGTTTAGAGGTAGAAACCGACTTAATTCATGAGTTGTAATCCTTGTAGAAGTCCAAAACTTGTACGGGAAGTCCAGCCGCCTCACTATATATGTAGGAGGTGACGGCCGATTGAAATTAAGCAAACAATCGACAAACCAATACTACCACTACCTTTTACCCTCAAACCCTTGTTCATGCTTCGTTCTTCGGCGACTTCGCATAGAGTTTGCCAGAGATCGATAATCGAGCTTGGAGCGGTCAAACCGGCCAAGTTCAGCCAATCGTCGCCGGAACCTCCGACGGGGTCCCTCCCGAGGAACCGGGGCGTCTGGTTTCAAACGTGCCGAGTCTTTGTCTTGCGTATCGCGCTGAGACCCGGCCTCCCGCGGGGCGAGTTGCGGAGTATCTCCCCCGGCACCGCGGGTACACGAGGACGTGTTCGTGTGACGCGTTTACATCGCAACAATCGCCATGTGCCCAACCAACATGATCTGTTGTTCGATAGCGGAATGTGACCCAGAGATCCTAGTGGTCGGTTACGTTGGTACTGTATCTTTTTTTCGATAAAGGGAGTTTTTATTACTTAGAAGTTTAAGCAATACACCCGGCCTCTGCATAACTGAGATGCACATAGCCAATCCAAATCCAACGGACAGAAGAAGTAAAAAACTGAAAAGGCGAGTTGCATATCATAATGAGAAATTGTAAACACGCCTATGATGGTGGAGGGCCAATCCGCAAATTATGCTGCCATCCATGGAGGGATAAAAAGTCCCTTGCCGCCGTCTCCAGTCTTGTACAGACCTCCGAGAACAGGTCCCGATGTTCCACACGTTGCAACGGAGACCACAGACGGATCGTCGCAGTACTCCTGTAGATAACCTGCATAAGAGATGAATTTTTATCATTAAAAACCTTGTCATTTCTACATAGCCAAAGCGACCATATAACGGCTAACGCTCCCACCCTAATAAGTAATTTAAACCTACGATCAACCCCATTCAGCCAATTGCCAAAAATATTCGCAATACTTCGTGGGGGATATAAGTTAGAACCTATTTGGATGATTGACCATATAGAACTAGCAAACTGACAATCAAAGAACAAGTGCTTAATTGTCTCGTCCTTATGACAGAAGACACACTTTTTACTTCCATGCCAATTACGCTTTGCAAGGTTGTCTTTAGTGAGAATTACTCCTCGACGAAGGTACCACGCAAAAACCTTGTTTTTAAGCGGAATCTTCATCTTCCATATTTTCTTATTGTTATCGACTGGGATATCCGGTTGGATCAACGCATTATACATAGAGTCCACAGAGAATTTACCATTAGCATGTAAATTCCAACGAAACTCGTCAGCCCCCTCCGTCAGATTAACCAAAACCAGACGTTTTAGCAACTCATTCCAAGATGCTAACCTGGGACCAACTAGATCTCGTCTGAACGTCACATTAGGTGGGAAAGTTTCCAACACCTGTTTGAGAGTATCACTTTTGTGACGTCCAAGGACTATATTATATATTGCAGGATACTGTTCACGGAGCGTGGTAGGACCTAACCACTTATCCTCCCAAAACCGTATCTCTGAACCGCTTTTAATGGAGAAAGATCCAAATGGGAAAAATAATTTCTTCGTCGCCATCAGACCAGCCCAAAAATGAGAGTCACCTGATTTCCATGAAATCTGTGATAACGCATTAGAGCCAATATATTTCCTCCGTAGGAGAGTTTGCCAGACCCCATCTTCAGTAAGAAGCTTGAATAGCCATTTACCAAGAAGAGCTCTATTCTTAACCTCAAGATCTGGGATCCCAAGACCACCAAAATCTTTGGGGCGGCATACATCCTTCCACTTAGCCTTGCCAAAAGAATCGTGATCGGAAGTAATCCATACGATGCAAGACTCCTTTAGGCAATTGAAAGAAGGAAATCATATACAGTAATATATTACTTAGTACTGCATTAATGAGAACCAATCTACCACCAAGGGACAATAATTTTCCTTTCCAGCTACTCAATCTTTTTTCCAGTCTTTCCGATACATGTTTCCATTGAGCAATTGTTAGCCTCCTGAAATGAATCGGGATGCCAAGGTAGCTTATAGGAAACTGGCCTTGCCCACAGCCGAATAATTCTGCATACAAAGCAGCATCGTCCTGGGCATCACCAAAGCAGAACAATTCACTTTTATGGAAGTTAATCTTAAGACCAGAAAGTTGCTCGAACGCTGCCAATATCAAATTTAAATTTCGAGCTTTTTCCAAGTCATGTTCCATAAAAAGAATCGTATCATCGGCATATTGAAGGATAGATAGCCCACCATCAACAAGATGTGGAACCACCCCTTCAATCTGGCCACTTACTTTTGCACGCTCTATGATTATGGCTAACATATCAGCAACTACATTAAATAGTATTGGTGATAATGGATCGCCTTGTCTTAAACCTTTTTTCGTCTGGAAGTATCTGCCAACGTCATCATTGACTTTGATGGCTACACTTCCGCTGGAAACAAAGTTATGAATCATAGCACGCCACTCATCTGAAAATCCTTTCATCCTGAGTGTTTGCTGAAGGAAAGACCACTTGACTTTATCATAAGCCTTTTCAAAGTCAATTTTAAGGATTACACCACTCATCTTTTTCCGATGCAACTCATGAACAGTCTCATGTAGGATCACAACACCATCAAGAATGTTACGACCTTGCATAAACGCCGTCTGAGTAGGACGTACAACATGATCAGCCACTGAATTAAGCCTAAGATTAGCAGTTTTGGTGAAAATTTTGAAGCTAACGTTTAGAAGGCAGATAGGCCTAAATTGTTGGATCCTTTCTGCTTCATTAACTTTTGGCAACAAAATTATTTCACCAAAATTTAGGCGAAATAGGTCAAGTTGTCCAGCATGCAAATCACTGAACATCTCGATCAAGTCCAACTTGATTACCTCCCAGAAATTCTGATAGAATTCAGCTGGGAAACCATCCGGACCTGGGGCTTTGTTGTGCTCCATTTGGAAAACCGCCGCCCTTACTTCCTCCTCAGAGAAGGGTGCAGTAAGATGGGCGTTCTCCTCATCGGAAACTTGTGGAATATCATCAGTTCGAGATTCATCCATCGAGAAGTTACCTTCCTCTGGCTCCCCGAACAAATTTTTGTAATAATTTGTGATATACGCTTTGAGTTGCTCATGGCCTTCGATCAGCCCCTCCTCTTGATTAAGAGAATAAATACGTTTCTTCCTATGCCTGCCATTAGCCAGACTATGAAAATATCTCGTATTCGAATCCCCTTCCAAGATGAATTGTGCTTTTGACCGCTGATACCATTTGAGTTCCTCTTCACGAAGAAGACCAGCTATCTCCGCATTACACTGATTTTTAATCTCAAGCTCATGCGGAGACAATGGTCGAACCTCAGCGAAAGCCTCAAGATCATCGATAATAGATGAAAGTCGAAGCTTTTCCTTTTTTAACAGACCCGCCATGTGACGCGCCCAACCGCCTAGGTGTTTACGCAAAGCGCGTATTTTATTGTTCCACCTTTCGATTGGGGTCAGGCCCGGCATCTGCCTATCCCACACTTTCTTAACCATATCAGAAAAACCTTCCCGCTGTAACCATCCCAATTCAAATTTGAACTGACGATTACCTTGCGGTCTAGGCGTCCCTGTAGTCAATAGTATGGGAGCATGATCTGACAGAGCTTCAATCCGTTCGAGAGCCCTTACCGATACCAATGGATATTTGATTCCCAATTCGAATCCATCAGTACCCGGTCTAGCTTCTCGTATGTCGGCTCCGGAAGACTATTAGCCCAAGTGAACTGTCTCCCAATCATTGTAACCTCTCTTAAGTCAAGGCTGTCAATGACGGCATTGAATAGAAAAGGCCAATGAGTGTCAAATCTGCCTCTACTCTTCTCATGAGAGAATCTAAGCAAATTAAAATCCCCTCCTAAAATAATAGGATACGGATTGTCCTTTGCCAGATTAACAACCTCCCGGAGGAAAGCAGGCTTAAACTCGTCCTGTGCAGCTCCATAAACGGTGACAAGACTCCACGTGAAATTATCAACTTTGTTGCGGATATTAACTTTAATATGAAAGTCACCATCCGAACTAGTCAATACATCCATGGTATCTTTTCTTACACCGAGTAGTAAACCCCCGGATCTGCCACGTGGCGGACGGGAAATCCATGTGAAGTCTACACCACCAGATAGGCGGTTAAGTAGACTAGACGAGTAATCCCGTTTACCAGTTTCCGAAACGCCAATAAAATCCAATGTATGATCCCGAATAAAATCAGCAATACGAACATGTTTAGCCAAGTCTCGAAGACCTCTGCTATTCAAGAACATGCCATTCATTGGGAAACATTTGGAGATTTTGACACTTTCGCCTTTTTCCGTGGCGTTTTATTCTTTTTGAAAGAGTCCGCTTTAGATTTACGGCCAGACGCTTTCAGATCATATAATGAGATGAGCATCGCCTCATCTAAGCCACCCTCTGATACCCCCCCAACCAGATGTGTGAGGAGCTGGACATCAATTGTGTCATGCAACTCCTCCTCATCCGTGTGAGGAAGGTCTGACTTACACGAGTCTTTTGGGATGACTGTTAACCGGTCAAACTCCAAATGTCTCAGTGCCTTAGTCGAAACAACAATATTTTTGTCATTACTTCCTAAAGAAATTCCTACATTACTCAACTTAGAGGAAATAGCTGAATTTGAGAAAGCAAGAAATGACTTCGAGGAATTAACCGTACCAGGCATGTCGGTGAACTGGGCTGCTTTGCGTCTCATCGCCTTCGTCATTGAATCCTCATCCGTGCATGAGGATCCATCCGCCGCCACCGCGTGCCGCTCGCTACGCCTCAGCGGCGGAGTCGACACCAGGGAAGACAGTGATGCAGTAGAGTCCTTCCCCGGTAACGAAGAGCATGGCGGCGCACCAGATGACAACGATGACGACACTAGTGGTGGCAATGACGAAGAAGAACCATCCCCCAGCATCAGAGAACCCCCAAGTGTGGGTACCACAGCTTGTGGCACCACGTGAGGCCCCACTTCCGGTACAGACAGTTGCTGCACCTTGAAAGCAGCAAGCATAGGGGAGGCACTGGTGGGCTGCAGAACCGTGCTCACTGGCTGCACCTCAGCCAGCTGCACCTCACAGTCTGGACGAACCACAGCAGCCGCCGAACCTCCCAGTAACACTCCCGCTCCTGGCACAGCCAGGCCCGACCCGCCTGGTCGAGCGTCCGGCGCGATGGCAGCCTGGGCAGCCACCCCAGACGTAGCACCAGCAGACTCCAGAATAGCAAATGCCGCCCGGGCAGACTCGGCCGAGTCACTCGCATGCGCACAGTGTTCAAACGATGAACAAGTCTGCACTAACTCCCGCTCCACACTCTGCACCAACGACGATGACAACAGCTTGGCAACAATTTCCTTCCCTTTTGGAGTTTGAGGGTTGGGATTAATTGGTGTGACCGCGTATCCACGAAGGACATCAGCAGAACGAACCATCCCCCGAGAACAAGTTGTCGGAGTCGTCGTATCCTGGACTTGGGGCATGGGAGTATCCCCGTCCGCCGGTTGCGACGAACCCATCGCCTCAGATGCATTACGGTTCCTTTCTTCCACCCCTTTTCCATCATCATCTTTCTCATGACGCTTCCACATGAATGGCACAAAGTCCGGTTCGGGCACGAAGTCCGCCGCCTCCTTATTGAACCGAAAAGTGTACCCCTTAAGCATAACAAAAGCATCGGATTTTACCGTATGAGTTTCGAAAACCTTTGCATCACGCATCGCCACGAGAACTCTGACAATATTACGACGTCGAAGAGCGAGAAGGTCCACATCCAGTGTCTTACCAATGAGAGTGCCCACCGCCCACAAACCCAGAAAATGGCGAACTGTATGCGGGACACCGGTCACATGAACCCAAGTAGCAGTCAGTTCCTGTGAATGAGTGATCTCTTCTGCTCTCCAAACACCAAAAGTGATGCGAGACAGCTGCCTCGGCACCCCCAACTCGAACCCATCCACCCTCTCCAAGTCTGCCATCGAAGGGAAGTTGATCAAGAAAGAGTTTTCCTTATGGGGTAGAGCCTCCCAGTTCCATGAAGATTGTACCGGGCAGATGCGCGCAGTCAACGTCTGAATAACATCCGCTGACACGGGCTCACCGGTAACAGACACAATAGCAATGGGCGACAAGCTCGGCGCAAGGTGCGGCTTGAAGACCCCATCAGGCAGGTGGCTATACATCGTCTCATCACTCCCAATACCGGCCAAGCCAGCATATGGTTTCGGTAGCCTCAGAGTAGGACAGCGGGCAGTCGGGTGAGCAATCTTGTCGCAGATATAACAATAGTGCTCCACCGTGCATTCCCTTGTGTCATGAGATTCAACATTGCAGTAAGCACAACGCTTCTTCTTTGCCTTTTCAGCCACCGGCGCAGCCACAACCCCGGGGGCCGGCGTGGCCGCAGCAGTAACAACATCCACGGGGGTAGACGACGTGACACCAGCAAGTCCGGCCCCCACAGCTGGTTGCGTAGCGGCCTTCTTCTTCTTCCTCTTATTCTTGGACGTGGCAGCACCCAAGGCGAAGGGCACCGTCGTGGTGCTCTGCGCGATGAATTGCGGCGGCGCTGCCGCCACCATCGACTGGCCGGCAGGAGACACAGCAGTAGCAGCCACAGCCGCCAGACCAGTCCCCGGCCCGGCACTCCGTCCGAACACCAGGGAAGGCGCGGACGACGGCGGCAGCACGGGGGCAGAGGAGGGAGCGGCCGGCTGGGCATGCATCCTCCCAGTGCCTCCCGATGGCAGGCTCCCCGCCATAGCAGTAGACGGCGAGGCGGTGATCTCAGCGTAGCTGAGGGTTTACAGATTAGATGATCTTGCCACGGGCAAAGTTGTCCCGATACCAAGCATTGGCGCCAATACTCTCTTCCTTGATATCAAAATGAGTACGGACATGGAAGCTAGCGATGTCTGCATTGTGAGGAGTATGACTAGTAGTTCCAGGGCGGTGCTCACCACCACGAGCGGTACCATTATACGTCACCTTGCCGATTATGCTAAGCAGTATGACCTCGATCGGTACTGGCAAATGGTCGAATGTAATGGGCGGATGTGTCGACCATGATCAGAGCCAGAAGGGGGTTTGCAATTGCAGCCTCATTTACCACATCTATAAGAGCTGTCATTGTCTGGACTAGCTAAGCATATAATATATCCGTTTCTCTGTCAATTTTGTTTAGTTTTCAGATGTACTCACCCCTATAAATGCATGCATGTAGACCCTATCCCTATGAACATCTTCGAGATACTGAATCAGCGGGTCAGATCTTACGATTCACAAAGTCAACACAGACGTCTCGTTATCGATAAGAACGTCGTCACCCATAAAAAAAAATATTTGCCTGTAGTGAGAAACCGGTGTCAAAACTGGGGTGTGTTAATCAGAGCCTTTTGTGCTATATACTCCCTCCGTTCCAAATTAGTTGACATGAGTTTGTCCAAATACGGATGTAACTATAGGTAAAACATGTCTAGATACATCCATATTTGGACAAACTCATGTCAACTAATTTGGAACGGAGGGAGTATATACTAATGTGAGCTAATTTGTATTCAGTAAATGTACATCTTACACGATTCATTCACCGGTTTTACAGTCCCTTGGTTTAAGAGGGAGGTAGAATATTTTTGTGTCTCAAGGATTGGTCGCGAAATGTGGCAAATCGGGTGCAATCTTTTCTTCCTTGCTCGTAGGCAAAGCAAAATATGCAGGCACGGCACCTTTTTTTTCTTCTTAGAAATCGCACGCACGGCACCTGAGCGGGGGTTCCTATACCACGCCTTTAGCGTGCCGTACGCTCGCTCCGCATACCTTCAATTGCTTGTTGATGCTTTGCTGGGCCTGGCCCATCTGCCGCGGCTGTTTTCGTTCGTTGTTTCTCAGCTGCCTCGCTCGTTGACTTGCAGCTCGCTTCCTCGCGCGACTGTTTCACGGCTCACTTGTTGGTGTAAAATACTTGTTCGTGTGACTTACAATTTTTAGTCAGTAAAAAACTAAAGAAATGAGATAGTTAGTCAATAACAACTACATCATTGGGATTTCTTCCGTGCAATATTTTTTGGTTAAAAATCATAATAAATTTGTATGTTTTTGAAGCATGATTTTTCTTTTTTGTTTCTATACTAATACGAAAATATATTTGTATTGTGGAATCAAAAAACAAACAAACGATAATAAAAACAAAATATTTATATGTAAATAATATTATATTTATTTGAATGATTTCATAATGTAAACTTTATATGGTATTTGAACAATTTTTTTAAAATATGATTTTTTTATTATTTAAACGATGTTTTAACAAGAACATTTGTATCATTTGAACGATTTTCAAAACATGAACAATTATTCTATTTGAATGAATTTTCAAGAAAGCATTTATCTTATTTGAAAAAAAATCTTACCTCATTTAATTTTTTCTAAAATATGAACATTTATATTATTTGAACGATTTTTTGATCTGAACATTTACCTCATTTGAACAATTTTCAAATACGAACATTTGTCTTATTTGAACGATTTTTCGATCCGAACATTTACCTCATTTGAATGATTTTCAAATACGAACATTTATGTTATTTGAACGAATTTTTTGATAAGAAACATTTAATTTACCTCATTTGAACGATTTTCAAATACGAACATTTATATTATTTGAATGATTTTTCGATAAGAACATTTACCTCATTTGAACAATTTTCAAAAATGAACATTTATGTTATTTGAACGATTTTACGATAAGAAACATTTAATTTACCTCATTTGAACGTTTTTGAAAAATGAACATTTATATTATTTGAACGATTTTACGATAATAATATTTACCTCATTTGAACAATTTTCAAATATGAACATTTATGTTATTTGAAAGATTTTACGATAAGAAACATATAATTTACCTCATTTGAATGATTTTGAAAAATTAACATTTATATTATTTGAACGATTTTACGATAATAATATTTACCTCATTCGAACAACTTTTCAAATATGAACATTTATGTTACTTGAACGATTTTTTAAAATTTATTATTTAATTTATTTTTAAATATGAACAATTTCTCAATAAAAGCATTTTTATTATTTGAATAAAAACTCAAATCTAAACTCAAAAAAGACAAGAGACAAAAAAGGAAAAAATATAAAATAAACATAAAAGGAAATAATAAAAACGAAAAAAAGAAGAAATGCAAAGAAGAAAAACAAAAAAATAAACAAAAGAAACGAAAAAGTAAAATCAAAAATCAAAAATATTAAACATAGTACAAAAATAAGTAAAATAGTAATAAAAGAAAAAAGACATAAAAACGAAAGAGAAAAAAGAAAAAGAAGAAAGAAACAGGAAAAACACAAAACAGTGAAAAAACCCGAATCCGGTCTTAATGGGCTGGCCCATCTCGCGAACCGGGGGTACGCGTTGCTTTGTAACCCCCGCGTGGGAGCTCTTATATATCGTGATACGCGGAGGAAACAGCGCTCCGCGTACCTCTCCGCGGTCAAATGGGCCGGCCCAACTGCACATGTACGCTTCATATTCTTTTTTTTCGTTTTATTTTCTGTTTTTATTTTTTAGTTCTGTTTTTGTACTAACAAAGATTTTATTTGACAAATTTTCAAACATGAATAATTATGCTATTTGAATGAATTTTCGACAAATATATCTATATGTAAAAAATATTATATTTATTTGAATAATTTCATAATGTGAACTTTATATGGTATTTGCACAATTTTTAAAAAATATGATTTTTTTTATTATTTAAACGATTTTTCAATAAGAACATTTGTATCGTTTGAACGATTTTCAAAACATGAACAATTATGCTATTTGAACGAATTTTCAAGAAAGTATTTATCTTATTTAACAAAAATTACCTTATTTAAAAGTTTCTAACTATGAACATTTATATTATTTGAACAATTTTTCGATCCGGAAATTTACCTCATTTTGAATGATTTTCAAATATGAATATTTATCTTATTTGAATGATTTTTCGATCCGAACATTTACCTCATTTGAATGATTTTCAAATACGAACATTTATGTTATTTGAACGATTTTTCGATAAGAAACATTTAATTTACCTCATTTGAACGATTTTTCGATAAGAACATTTACCTCATTTGAACAATTTTCAAATATGAACTTTTATGTTATTTGAACGATTTTACAATAAGAAACATTTAATTTACCTCATTTGAATGATTTTGAAATTTGAACATTTATATTATTTAAACAATTTTACGATAACAATATTTACCTCTTTCAAACGATTTTCAAATTTGAACATTTATGTTACTTGAACGATTTTTAAAAATTATTATTTAAATTATTTTTAAATATAAACAATTTCTCAACAAAAACATTTTTATTATTTGAACAAAAAACTCAAATATAAACTCAAAAAAGACAGAAGACAAAAAAGGAAAAAAGAAAATAAACATAAAAAGAAATAATTTAAACAAAAAAAGAAGAAATGCAAAGAAGAAAAACAAAAAAAGAAACAAAGAAACGAAAAAAGAAAAAACGAAAAAGTAAATAAAAAGAACCAAAAATATTAAACATAGTACAAAATAAAGTAAAATTGAAATAAAAAGACATAAAAACGAAAACAAAAAAAAAGGAGAAAAAACAGGAAAACAAAAAAACAAAAACAGTAAAAAAAACAAATTCGCTGTTAATGGGACGGCCCATCCGCGACCGGGGGTACGCGGAGGTTTGTACGCCCCGCGTTACGCGGGGTATAGGATTTGCCCCCCCCCCCCGTTACGCGGGGTATAGGATTCGCGCACCTGAGCGAATGGGCATTCGTATGAAGCACGCTGGGCCCTGTAAATCCGGTCGCATATCTGGGCCCAACTCCATCTCCACTTGCGGCCCATCTACTAATTCTATTCGATGCCGTGTCGACTGTCGAGTCGTGTAACCTACAGAGTTTTCAATCTCAAAAAAAAAAACCGAAAGAAAAAGAAATCCGATCTGCTAACTCGTTAGCGACCTGGGATAGATAGATCGATCGATGTTGCCGTCCTCAAAGCGCAGGCGTCTTCCGACAGCGGGTGGCTCGGACGACACGTCTCCATGGACGTCGCCTCATCAGCTGGTGGGTGCTCGCCGGTGACCTGCTGGACTATGTCCGCTTCCGCGCCGTCTCTCCGCACGGTCGTGGCATCGTCGATCCGCGCCGATGGATGATGCTGCCAGATGGAGATGGCCATTATCCAGTTGATTTTGTTTTCTAAGGGTGGAATCATGGATTGCTTCCGTTATCCAGGTTCGTGCTGGATAATGAATTTTTGCAGCACAAAATCTAACTAATTTTGCATGCATGCTCCGGGAACGGGTGCCAACACATGGGACGAAAAAAATTCGTCACCAACATAAATTGTTGGGATACGCGACTGTACGCTTGCCTAAAAATAATTTTCCCACGGCGCATCACTAGTATCTATGCTTAGAGATTAAAAGCCACCGGTTTACCACTATAAGTGCAAGTGCAGAACTTGATGTATCACGTCGGAGCAGTGTTGTCCAAGTCGTCCGATCACTTGAATAGCTTACGGATTCCACAAACTACTTTGTCTTAGCATCGCATGTACAATGCCTCTCCGATATCCCAACATTTGCATGTACCACTAGTAGAAAAAGGGTCTTTCGGAAGGAGCTCCAAAGCCATTAGTCCCGGTTCAGACACAAACCGGGACCAATGGTAGGCATTGGTCCCGGTTCGAGCTGCTAGGGCCCGGAATGCCAATGGTCCCGGTTCGAATGGGGGTATTAGTCCCGGTTCGTGGCTGGAACCGGGACTAAAGGGGCGAGCACCTTTAGTCCCGGTTGGAGCCACCAACCGGGACTAAAGGCTACACTTTTAGTCCCGGTTGGAGCCACCAACCCGGACTAAAGGGTTTTGAAAAAAATAAAACAGAATTTAGCCTCTCATGCCTACCCCCCCCCCCCCCCCCCCCCCCCGCGCATCAAAAAGTCCAAAACGAGTAAACGAAATTGATAAAAACTTCAAATTTTAAAATCCTTTGACATGCTTGTACCTCACACAACCTACTTTTAGGGAAAATTGAAAACTTTGAATTTTGATTTTTTTTTGCAAATTCTCAGTAAAATGGCAATAACTTTTGCGTACGAACTCGGAAAAAATTGTTTAATATATCAAAACGTTCAGCGCGAAAATCCACATCCGCTCGCAACTGGGTTTACCCGATTGGGATTTTTTTTAGATTTTCAAAATTCCACAGGAAACTATGAAAGCAGGAAGATTTAAGCAGAAAAATTCCAAATTATTTTAATTTTTAATTTTTTTTGGAATTAATAATTGATTTCTACATAGAGATTAGTATTAATTAATCATTGTTGTTTATGTTAATATAGGTTTGGAATTCAAAAAATAATATCATGTGCCATCGTGCAGGAATATTTAAGTTCTTACCGTAAATTCAAATTATTTTAATTTTTAATTTTTTTGGAATTAATTTTTTTAATTTTTTAATTTTTTAATTTTTTGAATTAATAATTGATTTCTACATAAATATTAGTACTAATTAATCATTGTTGTTTATGTTAATATAGGTTTGGAATTCAAAAAATAATATCATGTGCCATCATGCACGAATATTTAAGTTTTTGTCGGAAATTCAAATTATTTTTTTATTTTATTTTTTTTGGAATTAATTATTTTATTATTTTATTTTTTTGGAATTAATAATTGATTTCTGCATAAAGATTAGTATTAATTAATCATTGTTGTTTATGTTAGTATAGGTTTGGAATTCAAAAAATAATATCATGTGCCATCAAATTGTATGGGATAATATGATTGATAGTATAGTATTGTCAAGATGTACTCAATACAATATTGGAAGCTAGTTAAGCGTGCTGGGGGTGGAGCAGTGTGAGGATGGGTGACCGGTCGAGAAGTTTCCCTACAAGTGTGAGGATGGTGGATCAGTGTGAGGATGGTGGATTAGTGTGAGGATGGTGGAGCAGTGCACGGTGCGGTGAGATTAGGGGTGATTCAAGATTAAACTGAGAAATAATTCAAAAATTCGAAATATCGAAAAAAACTCAAAAAAAGAAATTTGAAAAATTCAAAAAAAATCGAAAAAATAGGACTAGCATGGACCCCAGCGCCCGAGTGCGCCCACGTGGAGGGACCTTGAGTCCCGGTTCGTGTCCCAACCGGGACTAGCATTAGTCTCGATTGGCTAGTCCCGGTTGGGGAATCGGGACTAATGGCCCAAACCAACCGGGACAATAGGCCCCTTTTCTACTAGTGTACACGGTGGACCGTCTGAAAGTAGATTGCTAGATCACTTGTGGCTAGGTTTTCCAAGACTTGGATTTTTTTTATATAAAATTTCAGTTGCCCATGCTTCAAACTTGTGTACCTGACAATGATATGTTGTTGTATAATGGAGTAGCTGATATATCCATTTGAAAAATTGTCCCGATTTTTGGGAAATTAGCACACTTGAACATGACCTCAAAATACACACGTAGCAGAAATTATAAGTTTAGCATCACTTTTGTACTAACTCACATATTTTTACTCGTGTCCAAAGAAAAACTATGCATCAAACATATAGAGTAGACATCAACACTTCTCAAATCACACCGAAGGGGAGAGATATTGTATATCCTTGTGAGGGAAGCTTAGACCTAGGGAGATACGACGACACTTCCTGTGATGTGAGGACCTAACCTCCCCCGACCTAACCTCCTCTGTGTGGCGGCGCTGCACCACACCGGGGAGTCCCCATCGGCCGCCTCTAGTTCGACCCCTTCCGAGAGCCCTCCTCCCACCACCATCGCCAGAGGCGTCGTAGGGATCAGCCCTTGTGGCATGGCGGAGGCGGCAGCGTTACCTCGACCGGAGATTGCTTTGATGTGGAGGTGCCCCACTCCGTTCAAATCGGTAGCGGCGGCGCGGGCTGGCGGCAGCCAAGGTCTGCACGAATGACGGCGGCAAGCGGTGCGATGCCAGGCGGCGGCACTCCCGATCTGATCCCACATGGGATCGATCCGATGGGCCGAGGTCGTCCGGCTGCCCCAGACTTCATCAACGACAAGCGGCCATTGGGCTCGGCCAACGCCGGCACAAGGATAGGTTTGACGGCGGCGGCCTTCTTCTTTGTCGAAAATGGTCTACAATGGCTGGTTGTGGGTGTTGCCACCTCTAGTCCCGGGATGACCAATTGCGTGGGGGCTCGGCCTGAATTAAGGCGGTGGTCCTAGGGTTCCTCTTGCGACAAGGTGAAGACATGCCTGAAACCGGTCTTCTTTGATCTGGCCAGAGTGACAGGTTCCGGTCGTGCCCCCGATTCTCCATTAAGGAGGCAGCGGTACGAAGCTCTGCTATCTATTGCCATCTTGGATGAAGTCAGAGGCGGAGAATGTCATAAAAGCCGAGATCGGAGAACTATGAACGGTGATTTGTGCCTTTGTGGCAATGAGGGACTTGCTTGGAGTTTCGGGATTCGTACAGCGGTATGGAAGTGGGGGCGACAACACAAGTGAAGTTCAACGTCTTACCTTTCAGGGTGAAAATCTAAGGTCTGGACTTAATTGGTTGTTGGCCTTGTTAACGGCATTATTTTGAGAGCGGGGATTATCTCCAGGGTGAATACCCAAGATCTATGATCGGGCGACGATGGTGTTGGTGTACTGTTTCCTTCTTCGAGGCGTCGCTTTTGGAGTATTTGAATTCTGGTGTTGTTTTAGGTGGTGGTTGTGCTGTTGCTGCAAGGACTGGAACTTTAAAACGGTACTTTTATTTTTTAGTTTCTTCTTCTTCTTTTTGTTGGGTGCATCCATCAGGCCATTAGGGCTTTGCGTTGTTGCAGAGGCTAGGTGTAATTGGTATCTTTGCGATATTAATATATACTCTTTATCAAAAAGCTTACTGTAATGAAGGAGGATGCCTCGCGGTGGACTGGCTGCTAGAGGTCAGGGGGACCGATGGGGCAGGGACCATGAGCCAGAGGTCATAATTTTTCCATGGACGAATCTGTTGTACATGATATGCCTCAGATTTCGGCTCAGGAGAATTTGATCTTAACCAATGACTTCACTAAAAAGGAGGTATGGGAGGCTATCTCTCAAATGGAGCATAACAAAGCTCATGGAGCGGATGGGTTTCCAGCAGAGTTTTACCACAAAAATTGGGTGATTATTAAAATAGATTTGATGCAATTGTTTGCTCAAATACATAGTGGTGACGTTCCTCTTTTTCGGTTGAATTATGGTGTGATCACTTTGTTGCCCAAAAAGGAGGATGCGAGCAGGATTGAACAATACAGACCAATTTGTCTTCTAAATGTGAGTTTCAAAATATTCACGAAGGTGGGTACGAATCATGTGTCTTTGGTTGCACAAAAAGTTATTCGACCAGCACAGTCGGCTTTTATTCCAGGGAGGAATATTCTAGAGGGGGTGGTGGTTCTTCATGAAACTATTCATGAAATGAGAAGGAAAAATTTAGATGGTGTCTTATTCAAAATTGAATTTGAAAAGGCATATGATAAGGTTAATTGGAACTTTCTTCAACAAATGTTACGTATGAAAGGTTTTGATCCTAAATGGTGTGATTGGGTAGCTAGATTCGTCCAAGGTGGGAGTGTGGGGATACGTGTAAATGACAATATTGGTCATTATTTCCAAACTCTCAAGGGGATAAGACAGGGAGATCCTTTATCTCCAGTTATGTTCAACTTAGTGGCTGATATGCTGGCTGTTCTCATCACAAGACCAAAGGAGGACGGTCAGGTGGGTGGACTGATCCCTCATCTTGTTGATGGAGGAGAGTCCATTTTACAATATGAGGATGATACTATTATGTTCTTGGAGCATGATTTGGATAAAGTTGTTAACATGAAATTAATTTTATCCATTTTTGAACAATTATCGGGGCTTAAAATTAATTTCCAGAAGAGTGAGATTTTTTTGCTTTGGCAAAGCAAAAGATCTTCAAAATGACTATTGTTGCATTTTTTGATGTGAGGTAGGTTCGTTACCCTTCAAATATTTAGGTATACCGATCCATTGTAGAAAATTGTTAAACAAAGAATGGAAAGCGATTGAAGATCGTTTGGAGAAAAAATTGAGTTCCTGGGCCGGTAAGCTACTTTCCTATGGTGATAGGTTGGTTCTTATTAATTCTGTTCTCACAAGCTTGCCCATGTTCCTTTTATCTTTTTTCGAGATACCTACTGGGGTTCGAAAAAGATTGGATTATTTTCGGCGTTGTTTCTTTTGCAGAGTGACCAACACAAAAGGAAGTACCATTTAACTAAGTGGAATAGAATTTGTCGGCCAAAGACCAAGGGGGTTTAGGCATAGAGATGTTGGAGATTAAAAATCAATGCTTGTTAAGCAAATGGCTTTTTTAGTTATTGAATGAGCAGGGAGTTTGGCAGGAATTATTAACAAATAAATACATCTATGGTAAAACTTTGGCTCAAGTAACACCCAAGCCATCCGATTCACCTTTTTGGAAGGGAATCCTAAAACTCCAACGTGATTTTTTGCCAATGGGTCCTTTACAATTGGTAATGGACAAGGGACTAGGTTCTGGGAGGATTCATGGCTTGGTGATACTCCGTTGTCTTCACAATATCCATCCTTGTTCAACATTGTTCGTCACAAAAATGTGTTGGTGGCTGATGTGTTGTCAAATAACCCTTTGAATATTGAATTTAGAAGGGCTTTAACAGGACAAAAATGGACTGCTTGGACTAATTTGGTAGAGAGACTAATGATGGTTTCTCTAACAGATGAGGATGATGTTTTCAAATGGAAGTTGACTCCATCCGGTTTGTTTACAGTTAAATCTATGTATTCGCATCTAATGGATGGCCACACTCCCTTCTTAAGAAAATACCTTTGGAAACTGAAGGTTCCTTTCAAAATTAAAATCTTTATGTGGTTTGTTCACAGAAAAGTTATTCTCACAAAGGATAATCTAGCAAAACGACAGTGGAATGGGTGCAAAAAATGTGTTTTTTGTCAGGCTGATGAAACTGTAGAACACTTGTTCATATCATGTCCTTTAGCTAAAATATTTGGAGGCTAATACATTTCACTTATAATATCACACTGATGACCCACAAGTGTAGGGGATCGCAACAGTCTTCGCGGGTAGTATAACCCTAATTTATTGATTCGACACAAGGGGAGCCGAAGAATATTTATAAGCCTTAGCAGTTGAGTTGTCAATTCAACCACACCTAAAAAGGATTTCTTTCGAAGCAATTTATCAGTAGAGTAATTTGATAGCAGCAGTAGAAGAATAATAATTGATTGTAAACAGCAGGATTAAAAGCACCGTAGACATAGGGATAGATATATGGGCGTTGCATGAATAAGATAGCTCATGAAATAAACATAACTAGGCACAAAGCAAGATAAATAAATATAGCATCCAAGTATCAAACAATCATAGGCATGTATTCCTAATTTAGCCGTACATGCTTGCAATAAGAACTTGCACGGCATCTTTTGTCCTGCCATCCGGTTTCAGCTGGGCCAATTAAGGAACAAATGGCAATTAAGGTGTTCCTTTTAATAGAACACCGGAGCAAAGCATTAACACACAATGAATACATGTAACCCTCGAGTTGCCAACCATTCCCATCGATGTCCCCGTTTCTGTCACTCGGGGTCTCCGGTTTCGGTTGTCAACAAGTGCATACAATTATTAGATAGGACCCAAAACATCAATTATACTCATGGAAACATAAAGTGTTCAGATCTGAAATCATGGCACCCGGGCCCAAAGTGACAAGCATTAAGCATAACTAATTGTACCAATGATGATTAACAAATAGAGGATACTAGGCATCGTGCCCTAACAATTTGGCATCGAATTATATGAGCAATCATATTCAATCCCTTCCATCCCCTTGCCTACAGTAGGGAACTACTCACACATGGATGGGGATGACATGGATGGTTGATGGAGAGGCGTTGGCGGTGATGATGGCGGCGATCTCCACTCCGGCAGGGTGCCAGAACAGCGATCCTGGACCCCGAATTTAGGGTTCGCGATGGCGGCGGAGCTCCGTCAGGTTTCTAGAAAAAGTGTTCGGGAGGGCTCGCGTTTTTAGGTCGAAAGGGGGTTTTATAAGCGAAGGGGGGCCGAGAGACGAGGTCCCAAGGGCAGGGGCGGCCCCCTGCCACGGCCTGGACCCCACCCGCGGGTGGGACCCACTCCTGCTCCTAGGGTGCCCCCCCTCGCGGTCTTCTGGCTCCGTTACTCTTTTCCCTCAAAAATACTTTTTCTGATTTTTCTGGAATTTTTCGCGAACTTCTGAACCCTGCACAAAAGAAAGACACAAAATGCAATTCTGCTAAAAACAGCGTCAGTTCGGGTTAGTTCCAAACAATTCATTGAAAATCAGAGGTAAAACAATAACAAAGTGTTTGAAAAAGTAGATACGTTTGCGACGTATCAACTCCCCCAAGCTTAGCTTATTGCTTGTCCTCAAGCAATTCAGTTGACAAACTGGATGCGATAAAAGAAACTTTGACAAACACCTTTGCTTCATTTAAAGTATAGAAATTTAAACCATGATCAGTATTTTAATAAGCACATGAAAGAAGTTGCAAAACAATAGAACTTAAGCAATCATAAAGACTTATGCAAAACTCACAACATGCTAACAAGTAATAATTTAAACATGCAAACAAATAGCACCGATGCAATGCATATAACTAGGCATGGTAAAGTGATCTCTCGCTTGCCCCTTTTGTAGGGCAAAACATAAATGATGGGCACCTCTTGAGACATTAAACGGTGACTAGATGTAGAGTTTACAGAATTGAGAAGTATCTCAAACATGCTTGATGCATGTAAAATGCGTACATGAACTTTGCATTATAATACTCATATTTCAATTATATTTGCATCATATAAGGGTTATATCATTGTTTTATAATGATTTTGGGAAGATTTCACAGTTTTCCTATTTTTCTGGAATTAACCCTGCACTGGCAGAAAACTCTATTTTCTATATTTTGATGTTTCAGGGACCCAAACGACGTCCAATTAACCTGAAAATTTACAAGGATCATTTTTTGGAAGGAATAAAGCGTAGGAGCGAAGGAGGCGAAAAAGTGGAGGCCTGAAGGCCGAAAGAGGGTGGCCCACGCGGCCAGATTCCTTGGCCGCGTGGGACCACTCATCTGGGCCCTCGTGGCTCCGTTGCCATCGATCTTTCTTTCAGAAGCTTCGTCTTGACCTAAAAACGACTATAAAAATAGTCTCCCGACGCCTTTCGGAGGAGAGGCTGCCGAAAACACAGAAACACCGAAACAGAAATCTGGAGCTGCAGATTGGATGGGGAATGACATTGTTTTTAACAAAACAGGAGCTGTTCGTTTTTTGCAGGTTGTCTACAAAGCTTCGTATTGGATCAACCTATGGTCATTTCTACTGCCTCTGGAGCAACATGCTCTTATGGATTCTGGATGCACACGGTTGATTGCTGTCGTTCGGGCTATCTTCAACCGGGGTGGCTGGTATCATGCAAGAAGATTTGATAATGGCTAGTCTTGTAGCGCTTATTTTTAACCGTTGGTCAATTATTGTGGCCAATGTGTCCATGTTGTTGAGATATGTAAACTATCCGACTTTTCAATAACTTTGCAATAAAGGGTCGTATGCATCACTTTGATGAAGAGGCCAGGGTGAACCCATTTCGAAAAAATATATCCTTTTTTTCAGAAAAAAGGTGACACGGTAGATTGGATCCAGAGTTTTACTCGCAAGAGTGTGACACGAAAAGATCCTTAGGTGGTGGTGGATCAGTGATTGGCTCCGAGCAAGGAAGACGAACCTTCGTTGCGTAGGCCTCATTTGTTGCGCATGTGCTTTGCCCTGCATGTGCTCGCTGCAACCTCGTCCCCGCAACGGTGCTTTCTCCGTGTGCACCACATGTCTTTCCCGTTGTAGTTGCGCACCACCGTTGAGCTACCTCTTATCCTGTCATGTTGCTACGACTGCTGCCCCTTCTGCTCCTGACGTGCCTATGCCAGTACGCATGTCGCCACCCTCTACTCATCGTCTTCCACGCGTGTCTGTGACATCGCCTCTCCGACGTTGTCGCTTTTCGTTATTTGCGTCTCTGGTCATGCTCGTCATGTTGAAGTTGATGTCATCACCCCACTTGTCATTGTCGTTGCCCGCTCTCGCCATCGCCGAACATAGGAGTGCGAATCTTCACCCATTGATGGCAACAAAGACTCATGACTCCGCTGCTATCGCTCCTGTCGGAGATATGATTGGGGACGTAGGTCACAATGCTAATTGTTTTCCCCACTCATCACTGACTCAAACTGGTTTTTGGCCAATACGACATCGTCGAATTCAGCCTCAGACAATCATATGTTTCAATTTAGACCTGGTTTTGATAGCTCATGGTGCCAAGTTATGAGATTTTAAGGTTATTTAGCTAAACTCTACAAGTTAATGGTTTAGAACGGACTTTGCTCTATGTAGTAATATAGTACTATGTTAGTTAACTTGGTTTCCACCCAATATAATGGGGTTTACTGTTTTATTTCATTTACGCTATCCATTGTGGGCGTATCATAAGTAGTACCATTTATGTAATATTAGAATTTTTTGATGTGACATAACAATTAATAAGGAGAGAGAGGATAGCGGTATTATAATATGATACTGTATCATAGCACACGTAGAACTATTTTTTAATGGCAAATATACTTTAAACACATATTTATGTTAAAATTCTACAAATTATAATGAATACAACAAGACTACAATGCTAGCATATGATGTTTCATCCTAATATCACTGTTAAACCTCACTTTATCGTGTCCTATGTTCCGGTTACTATACATTATAGAGCACTATGACCAGCCTTATCTCTTTACATCCTCGTGGTTTTTAGGGGAGGCAGAATGTGCAAAAGTGACGGAGAGGGATTGACGTGTGTAACTTTTGGAGCAATCAGCATGAGCACTGATGTTCATATAGAAGAAATGGTAAACCACAGTTTACAATTACAGAGTTGGCATGTTTATATTAAAATGGGAACATGCCGAAACCACAAACAAAGGCAAAACTAGATAAAACCTAATCCGACTCGGCTGCATGTAGGCGGTGAAAGCGAGGACGCGCGTTGCACCTTGTCTTCCCTAGCTAGGGTAAGTCAGCTTCCAGTGAATATACGTTAATGTTTTTTCCTTCCAGACTTTCCATAAAACGTAGAGCAGATCTTGTGCGTCGCTGAGTTTTCTTTTTGACTTTCCATTAATCAGCTCTTCCCACCAATTCACAGCATTGGTATACAATTACCCATCAGACACGTGTTTTTTTTTTTTTCCTTTTTCTTGTATAGAAAAAGTATGACATCGCGTATGTTTTCACTATAGGAGAAACGACGAGCCCACTGGCCTAAAAATTAAGAAAAACAATTGACGACGAAAGAATACACATTAGCTCAAACAAGGACACTGACCACGCATCTTGAACCTGCTACAAAACACATATGTACCATCCGAGACCAAAATAGAAACGGCACATGCATATATATATTTTTCAGGGTAGAACGACAGACGCGTATAAATTAAATGGACGTGGATAAACCGAGGTCGACCTCGTTTTAACATATAGCGAGGTCATCCGGACAGCTCGTTTCCATTTTTTGGACAGCGAGTCCGGCGCAGGCCCAACAAAATCAGGCCGTTTTTTTCCTTGTCGTGTAGTGCTCCTTTTCTCGCTCCTGGCGCAAACAACAATCAGACTATCTCTAATTTCCTTGGCAAACAGGCTACTATTTCGTACTAAATTATATCTTGGCTAAGAATACATGGATGCACAAGCACATATTGTTCCTCACTTTTGGGGTGCAAAATCCCATCATCAGAAATTTACATCAATTGTGGGATGGAACCACATAAAAAATTCCATCTAATTCACAATTACATATAGATCAAGGATGCACAGATTATTCCTTGCTTTTGGGTGCAAAATCCCATCATCAGAAATTTACATAAATTGTGGGATGGAACCACATACAAACTTCCATTTAATCCATAATTACATATAGATCAGGGGATGCACACATTGTTCCTCATGTTTTGGGTGCTTAGTCTCCACGGGAAAAATGCCATCTAGCAAACCAAAAACTTGTACATTTTGAAAATTATATTCTGCCCTATAGGACACCATATGTAAAAGTTCCTTCGGTTTAACATAAAAATAAAATACCATCTAGGAAACGAAAACACTAGTCCATGTTGAGAATTCCATTTTCATATAGGACACCGTATATAAAAGGTTCCATCTAGTTTAACAGAAATAAAAGTTCCATCTGATCCGACAAAAAGAACAATTGTATGACATATAGTTTAACACTATACAACGACTTCTACGCATTCAGGAACAAGTTTGATTCTATGATTGTGCAAAAAAAAAAGTTCCATGCAAAATTATATTCCCAGCCGTGGTGATACGATGCAAAAAGAAGCTTATACTTCTGGATACAATATTGGTAAGCAATATAATATCCCAGGTGAAAAGTACTACTGGTGTTTGGAGTGCAAAACAGATTAGTTACATCCGCAGTACCCCAAAAAAAACTTACATCTAGCATCATTGTTTGTGATTTACGAACTTCATATTGTGCTAGTTATTTAAAAAAAGTTACATCTGAATCACCAGAAACACAAACTGATTTAACTTGAACTCTCAGCTATGTGAGTCTAGAAAAATATATCCAGATTGCCATGGAAAAATACAACATCTCATGATTTGCAAAACAAAGACAGATCGCCATGGCAAAACTTACATCCAGTCCAAATATCCATTGGGACAGGGTTCACCACAAGTTGTCACAAGACAAAATGTGAAAGCACTCGGCTCCTATAGTGATCCATGTAAGCCATTTGACTCTACGTGTAAAACAACAACGAAGGTAAAAGTGAGCTACATCTGAACATACGGAGAACCAAGATTGTTATACCACACAAAGTAAAAGCGGCAAAGTACCATCTACTTCGGAAATGGCATATATATTCACGGTTCCATCTATGCATCACACAGTTATAAGCTTGGCAGTGCTTAAACTCCCATCTAATGCAAACTACATGTAATATATTAGTACAAAAACTAGATCTAATGTAATCTGCATCTGATCTACTACTACCTCTGGCCGGAAAAGATTGTCGTGAAGATTGTACTGTCATAGTATAAATGCATATACAAGCTGCGACAATTATTCCTGGTCGGAGGGAGTACTAAACTTCATACATGTGTATGGAAAAGCTCCATCCAAAAAGAAGTTCCATTCTGGGATCCAAGAAGAAGTTCCATAAAAAACAAACTACATAGGATAAAGTTTCATGTACCATTTTGTGGCTGAACTAGAACCAGGAAATTACATCTATCGTTCATAGGATGAATTAGAAACCATGAAAACAACGGTACTAGGGAAATCAAAAAAAATTACATCTACAGTTCATGGTGTGAACTATGGCCATGGAAACACAACTACATCTAACAAAAATTACATCTAAGAAAACCTTTGAATCTAATAAGAACAAATGCGTATGGATAGGCAGTTGTATCTAAGAAAAATTTACATCTACTGACCACCTGTTGAAGAGGAGAAGCAGGGGATGGAGGCGGAGAGGACAACAAGCGCGGGGGTTCGTTGGTGGCCGAGAACCCAACAGCTCAACACTCGGAGTCCGGGGCTGCCGTGGCGCCAAGCCTCCGACCGAATCGAGGCGGACGGAAGTTGATCATGAGCCTCTCCTCTAGGCTGGGTAGCGCCGTCGTGCGCCAGCGAATCCGCGGCGGCGTGCACCGCGGCGATGAGTCGACGACGTTGGCCTTTGAGATGGCGTACTCGAGGGTCGGGCTGGCGACCAAGGCCATGGCGAACCAAAAGCTCGTGTGTCTGACGGCATGGGGAGCTCGTGGTAAGGCAGCGCGAGAGCTCAGCTGCGGTCGTGTTTTGCTCTGGCAGTGTTTCCGCCAAGCGGTGACGACGACCACTAGATTCAGATCGCACGGCAACATCAAGGTCGTCGGCCAAATAGAAATTGCGAAATTAAATACAAAAATCGTTGAAGGTCGAAGTGCAGAGCTCGTTTTTTTTTTTTTTGAGAACAAAGTGCAAAGCTCTTTTTTAAAAACAAAAAGTTTAGCCTCCTCAGGTGGGCCATGGGTGGGGACAGCAAAGGCCCAGCCATACCATCTGCGTCCCTGGCCCGTGTTTCTTGGACACCAGATCGACTTCCGTCAATTCATTACCGAGTCTACTCGATCGTGTTAGTAGTCGTGGTCGGTTTTATATATATTCCTCTCGGCCGGCCGCCACCGCCACCCCACAGTCGTGATCGATTGAGAAACCGCGGCTCCGGCGACATGGCTCCATGGTCGTCTCTCCCCGTGGATTTGGTCCGGCTGATCGGCTGGCGGGTGCTGGCCGGTGACCTGCTCGACTACGTCCGCTTCCGAGCCGTCTGCACGGACTGGCGCTCCGGCACGGTCTGCCCGTTGGGGCGCGGCATCGTCGATCCTCGATTCCACCCACGCCGGTGGATGATACTGTCCGAGGGACGCTCAGCCGACGGCAAGAAACACTTCTTCAACCTCTCCACCGGATCCTTTGTCCGCGTCCGGCTCCCGCAGTTAACCGATCACCGTGTCCTCGTGTCCGCCGAGGGGCTCCTTCTCCTGCGGTTCGACAATGCAGACCCTTCCGCCAAGATCCTGCTCCTTCATCCCTTCACCGGCGACGTCGTCGAGCTGCCGCCGCTCATGCCCCTCCTCGAGTCCTACTGGGCGACGATTACTCATGCGTGCCCGTATCATCGTGTGCCGCACAACTTCGTTGCCTCTCTGAGCGTGAGCGCGGATGATGGAACTGTCGCGGTCATGATCGTGCATCAATACATACCGCATGTAGTTTTCGCTACCACCAAGGACGAACAATGGAGGTTCTCAACCTGGAGCCTCACGCCCCGCTCCAGGACGATTTCACTCCAAGGGAAGATATACATCTTGGAGCCGTCCGCCACATGTAGCAGCGGACATCAGATTATGCGGCTCGATCCGCCACGCCATGATGACCATGCCATGACGATGTCATCTTCTTTGATGCCGCCAACCCAGGTTGCCCCATGTCCGGTAGGCAAATATCCCGGCCGCTTCGGTCTAGGAGAATGTGACTCGGAGATCCTTGTGATTGGTTTCACCGACAGAGACAAGCTAACGGTTTACAAACTAGCCGATCTTGCCGTCGGAAAATGTACCCCGATAACAAGCATTGGAGGCAATACTCTCTTCCTCGATATCGAAACGAGTACCAGCCTCCTAGGTGATCATATACACATTTCAAGGAGTATGACTAGCAGCAATAGGGCGATGCCTACCGTTACGAGCGACGCCATTGTATGTCGTCGTCACAGTATCCCTCGGCAGTACAATCTCGATACTGGTAAATGGTCCCAGATAATTGGTGAATGTGGCAATGATGGTTACAACACGGCATACGGTTGCAATTGTGGCCTCATTTACCACATCTACCACCGCTGCCATTGTGCTGGTCAGGAGAGTTGGTATTATTTCAAAATTTAGTCTTTCCTCAATTTTTTTTTAAATGGAGTTGTTCCTCAGTTAGAGCCTCCTTTTGTGTTATATATACTGTATGTGAGCCCACATATGTATTGACGTGTGTAACTTTTGGAGCAACCAGTAGGAGTGCTGCCTATTCATATAGAAGAAGTCCACATTTTACACAGTTGGTATGTTTACATTAGGGTGAGAACATGCAGAAACCACAAACAAACACAAAACTAGATAAAACCTAATCCGACTCGGTAGGGATCGGCTGCATGTAGGCGGTGGAAGCGAGGCCGCGTTGCATAATGTCTTCCCTAGTTAGGGTGGCCACCTCGACAAAAGTAAGCCGGCTTCCAGTGAAGATATGTTGATTTCTTTCCTTTCTCATATGTTCCATAAAACGTAGAGCAGACGGCCGCCACTTGTGCGGCGCTGAGTGTTCTTTGGCTTACCCTTAATCAGCTCCTCCCACCAGTCTGAAATTTATGTGTGTAACTGTACGTTTACTTTTGTCTCGCTGATGATACGTACGACACTACTTCACACAGCAATATATCGGTATACAATTACTCATAAGGCACGTGTTTTTTTCCCTTTTCTTGTATAGAAAAAATGTGGCATCATGTATAGGAGAAACGACGAGCCCGCAGCCCCAAAAATGAAGAAAGACAATTGACAACGAAAGAAAACACATTAGCTCAAAGCCTCAAACAAGGACACTGACCAGTGACCACGCATCTTGAACCTGCTACAAAAACATGACTCTGCATCTTTTCGGAGATAACGAAACCTGCTACAAAAAAGATAGAAAAGGCACATGCATATATATATATTTTCAGGGTAGAACGACAGATGCGTATAAATATTGTCCTGATGCAAAACTTGTAGTCAAAGTGCAGAGCTGCTTTTTTTTAGAACAAAGTGCAAAGCTCTATTTTTTTTAACAAAGTGCAGAGCTGCTCTGTCTATCAAGTTGTTACGAGCCTGAAAGTTTAGCCTCCTCAGGTGGGCCGTCGGTGGGGACAGCGAAGGCCCAGCCATAACATCTACGTCCCTGCATGGCTCGTTTCTTCGACTCCAGATCGACTTCTGTCAGGATTCCGAGTTAATTCAGTACCGAGTCTGATCGTGATCGGTTTATATTCCTCTCCGCACATTCGTGATCGCCGCCAGATCGCCGTCGGGAAACAGAAACCGCGGCTCCGGCGACATGGCTCCACAGTGGTCTTCTCTCCCCATGGATTTGGTCCGGCTGGTCGGCTGGCGGGGTGCTAGCCGGCGACCTGCTCACTAGTAGAAAAATAGCCTTTTGTCCCGGTTGGTTTGGGCCATTGGTCCCGGTTCCCCAACCGGGACTATTCAATCGGGACGAATGCTCGTCCCGGTTGGGATACCAACCGGGACGAATAGGGGGCACGTGGCCCGGCCACAGGCAGTAGGGGCGGAGGCTTTCGTCCCGGTTCGTATTACGAACCGGGACGAAAGCCCAGGGCTTAAATTAAATATTTCTTAGAACTACAAAAATGGCACTACTAGTTAAATAAGAGGAACCACTATTACACATCATCGCTACGAATATATATATTACACACATCTCATTCGTCGTCCTACATATATACATCTCTTTTACACTCTCCCTATTTAATTTCAACCTTACAATAGTATTCTCCTTTCGGATCTAGGACCTCTGCAAGTAAGAATCCGGCAAATTCCTCTTGAATTGCTCGTATGCGATCGTGTGGTAGAAGGCCATCCCGCAACCGTTCGATCTAATTAAAAAAGGGTCAATATATATGAATGAAAGTAAACAGAATTGATGGTAATAAACTAAAATTATGAATATTGCATACGCACTTTAAGTTGTTATAAGATTCTGCCCTTCTCACAGCACGTCTGACGAATGAACTCGCAGACGTAGTATCCACATAAATGATTCCCGCTTCCCTGGCTCAAGCACTTTACGGGAACAGAGTTCGATCAAAAAATGGTAATGGTATTGAACTAGAATCTAAGAGATGTGCGAATCTAGATAGTAGTACTTACATTTATTGGTTTAAATGTAAGCTCCTCCGCCCATTCACCCCTAGCCCTGACGGTGAATCGTTTCCAAGCCGTGCCCGGCAAAGAAAATGAATAAAGGAGTTATATATTAATTACTTGCTATCAGTAAATGAACGGAAAGTTGCCGATAATGCCATAATGATTGAAATTACCTCTGGAGGCATTCCTGCATGTCCGCCCACTTCTCAAGGGGTTTATGTAAGGAGTCCATGACTTGTACTACTCCTTTGTCAGGCATAATGATTAGCAGAATAAAGTGGAAGATGCGCACGCATAAGTCATCAATTATACACTTAACATCGATAAATTAAGCGAACTAAAATGTGTAGAAGACAGTAACACTTACTTGAAGTTGTAAGGAAATAATATTTCTCTTTTGATTTCGTTAAACCATAACGCATTTACCAAGTTATTCTCGGTTTCGTCGTAAAAATCAAGGAGACTTTTTTCATGAACGGTATTTGGATCAACGAACCCAATGTCATAGATTTGTCCTCTTTTGCATTCGAGAATCTTCATTCTGCATAATTAATATAGTGATGAGTAAGATTATAAATGTAATGAACGAGTTGAGCTAGGTAGAGACTTAACTACAGAAATAATACTTACAGACAATAGGCGCTGATGATAACTTTGTCAAGGGCTGCTTGTTGGTATAACTGAAATAATTCACAAAATTCAATCATTACCGCGTCATCTCCATTCCCGTAATGCTCGTTCTTATATCCCACGTAGATCCAATTTTCCCCTTTCTTTGAGGCTGCCATGTACCAACTATGCAATCTTCGCATTTTTGTTGGTAGATCTTTGACTGACTGAGATTTGACGAGAGGATGCCCGTGCCGGTATTTGTATTTTGGAACTATTTGTTCGTGGAATTGTAATTGGTCTAAGTACTCAGCAATAGACAAGCCGTGAGCAGCGGCTGCTTCTCCGTACGTTGCAACAAACTCATGATCGATGCCGACCGCAGGTTTGCTTGACCCACCTTGGTATCGGAAAACACTTTGAGCGGGGGGCACGATTGTTTTTGCTGTTCTCCTAGCTGGGCAACTGTCTTCCGGCTTGCACTAATACTCTTCGACCGCTGTTATTTGCCCGAACCGACTTGAGAATATTCTTATGAGGTACTTTTGGGAGGGGTGACCTTGAACGTTTCGGTGATCGGTTTTTATCAAACCCCAGAGTACCCACACGTGGCGCCGGAGAAGACTTACGCGGCGGCGGAGACGACTGACGCGGCGGCGAAGACGGCTGCTCTGGAGACTGGTGAGGCGGCGGAGACGGCGCCTGAGGCGGCGGCGGTGGAGAGTGGTGAGGCGGCGGAGATGACGCCTGAGGCGGTGGAGAGTGGTGAGGCGGCGGCGGTGGAGAGTGGTGAGGCGGCGGAGGCGGTGGAGAGTGGTGAGGCGGCGGCGGTGGAGAGTGGTGAGGCGGCGGAGGCGGCCAGTTTGGAAGCACGATGAATTCCTTTATCCATAGAATAGTCCCTTTCTTGGCTTCTCCAAGTTCAACCACCTCCCCATCTTCACCTGCAGGGTGTTCCAGCTTCAGCTCCTCAAATCATTTACTAACTTCATCGACCCCGACAATAGCGTAGCCATGAGGAACCGGGGAGCAATGGAAAGTTGGTGTAGGTCCAATTGGTACGGCATAGCCGACCGCCACCTTCATGGTTATGTTGAACACTTTCACATGTAGCTCACAAGGTGTGCTCTCCGTGATATCATCCACTGGGTAGCGACGAAGAGCATCCGTCGTCAGTGCATCATCATCACGTGCCGGGACCATGCTCGAAGCCACGCTGCTTTTCCGATATGATGGGTCGGTAGCATCGACTGCAGCTTCTACAACGTGCTGCTGAGATAGGCCGGCAGTGCCTTGCTGGCTAAGTTCGTTAATTTGATCCTGCTGCCGCTTCATTTGATCCTGCTGCCGCTTAATTGTTTCTTCTATATTACGCAGCCGGTCTGCAGCAGCGATTGCTTCCCTTGCCTCCCTTTCCTTTCTCCTCTGATGACTTTTATCGGGAAATATTTTCCTTTCCACGGGAAACCCATGTTTCCACGGCTTGGAGCCTTTGGTGCCTCGTGTTCGTCCATCATGTTCTTTATTCCCAAGGGCGCGTGAAAGCTCGTCAACCTCTCTATCGGGACGGAACCGTCCGTTCAACATCCTTGTATGCTTTCCTAATTTCTTCGATGGGTAGTAGGGGATTATCCTTGTGTCTTCTGGTATATATGCACTTTCCTTCTGCGTCCAATGTGCCCCCATGCCCGTAAAACCAATTTCTTGTCCGTTCGGTCCATCCTTCTTTTATAGGCTCTGGAACGATCCCTTTAGCCAGCAGGTCGGCCTCAAGTTTGTCCCACTTAGGCATGGAACAGGCGTAGCCAGCAGCCCCCATAGTATGGTGGTACTTCTTTTTAGCAGCATTTGCCTTGTTTACTGCAGACTTTAACTGAGCTTCCTCTGATTTCTTGTAATTCACAAAATCTTCCCAGTAGTCTCTTATCTTCTCATACCCGTGATCGAAATCCGGAGTTTTATCTTTCAAGATATAGTCGGTGACCAATCTTTTCTTAAATTTGTTGAATAGCTCGGCCATCTTCTTAAGAGCCCACGCCTTGACTTTATCTACTAGAGCTTTTTTTCGGGCATCCATCTCCTCCTCATCTGGCCCCCCCTCCTCTGGATCCACCTCTGGCAACGGCAATGTGAAATTAACCATGACCTTTTGAAAAAGGCGTCTTTTGCCTTCGGGGCCGATATAGCTAACTTTAGGATCCCTTGGCTTATTCCATTCTCGGATGGTGATCGGGACGTAGTCCCTAACAATAACACCGCATTGCTTCACAAATTTTTGTCTAACATCAATTGGAGCAATGGGTTCGCCGTCTGCAGCGACTTCTTCGATCCTGTAGCGGACATTGTCCTGCAACTTTTTGGTTGGGCCTCGTTTCGTCCTCACAGAGGATTTGCTCGATCCGGATGGCTAAAAGAAGAAAGACCGTTAATATGTGTATATGGACAACAGAGGCTAAATTAATTAATATAAATATATATGCACCTCGTCGGAGTTTGTAATAATCAATGTTGCACCGGAGCTGTCGGCTTCTGCCTTGTCGGCTTCTCCCTCAACGGAGATGCCGAGTTTGGCCTCTTTCCAGGCGTTGAGAGACTCATCCCCCTCACCGGAGTCGTTCAGAAAGTGACTTGTTTCATCATCGCCGCAGATTATATCCTCGAGGATATTTTCCTGAATTTCATCTCTGTCGTGTGGTTCCATAGTTTCTGCAAAATAGGAAAGTTATTTTCGGAGCCGTCTCTGCCGTGTCGTTCAGAAAACTTGTAGTAATAATATGAAGCCTAAAATCATAAATAAATATTTATTTATATATTTATTTATACAAATATGAAGCCTAAAATCATAAATAAATATTTATTTATACAAATATGAAGCCTAAAATCATAAATAAATATGAAGCCTAAGCATAGGGAACGTGGTTTTACATCTGAAGCCTCATATGTCAAAGCCATTAGTCAGCAAAAAGAGTGCCTACAAGAACGAAGTAGAAATAAATGCATTGTTCTTGCATTTACCCTTGGTTCTGTAGACAGTCTTCTTGCAAGCATAATGGACTATTCTAATCATCGGCTTGCATTAAGAATAGCCAAGAAGACAACATTATTTCTTTCGGCTCATAAAAAACAGCAAAATCAGCTACCACTAAATCATTCCAAATTGACTTAGCAAATTTTTCTAATAACATTTCTAATAAATTTCTAACACTAAATTTCCTAACACTAAATTTCTAACACTAAATTACCTACCACTAAATTTCCTACACTACAAAAACAACACAAAAATGTACCTAAACTACACACCTAATTTATACTACTAACTAATTTAAATTACTAACTAATTTAAACTACTAACTAATTTAAATTACTAACTAAAACTAACTAACTATGGAGTAACAAATAGTTCTTAACAACAATATTGCAACTAATTATGGAGTATAATTTTGATTTCTAACTTTGCTAACACAATCATCAAATAACATTGCTTTGCTAAATTTCCAAACTTTGTTAAAGAAATTAACTTTGCTAAATTTGCTAACTCTTCTAAATTTACTACACTAATTAGTAATTTTTAAAACTAACTAACTAAATCTAAAACTAACTAACTAAAATTACTAATGCACTAACTAACAAAAATTACTAACTAATAATTTAAATTACTAACTAACTAAAACTAACTAACTAACTAAAATTACTAATGCACTAACTAACAAAAATTACTAACTAATAATTTATATTACTAACTAACTAACTAACTAACTAACTAAAAATGAACTAACTAACTGAATTAAAAAAACTAACTAAATTAAAAAAAAACTAACTAACAGAGGTGCTCACCGTTGGCCGGAGGAGGAGGGCTCGGCGGAGGAGAGGCTCAGCGGATGAGGGCTCGGCGGAGGAGGGCGGCGGATGAGGGCTCGGCGGAGGAGGGCGGCGCAGGTTGCAGGCGACGAGTGGAGGTCGGCGGCGGCGGGCGCGTGGAGGTGGCGGGCGGTGCAGTTGGCCGGTGACGAGGAGGGATCGGCGGGGGAGGGCGGCGCAGGTTGCGGGCGGTGCAGGGGGAGTCCGACGGCGCGTGGAGGCCGGCGACGAGTGGAGGCCGCCGGCGGCGGGCGCGTGGAGGCCGGCGGCGGATTTGGGCAGCCTGACGGCGTCGGGTCGGTTCGCGCGCTGGTCCTTAGCGAAAATGAGAAGCAGTTGGGGGAGAATAAGAGGCGGCCAGATTTAAAAGGCAAAGACCTTTCGTCCCGGTTGGTGCCACCAACCGGGACGAAAGGGTCTTTAGGTCCGGTTGGTGGCACCAACCGGGACCAAAGGCCTAACCTTTCGTCCCGGTTGGTGGCACCAACCGGGACGAAAGGTCCGGCACCGAAAAGGCGCGCGAAAATACCCTTTGGTCCCGGTTCGTGGCATGAACCGGGACCAATGCCCTGAAAATTCAATTTTATTTCAAACTTTTCAGTTCTGAATGTTGTTCCCGCCTTTTTTATTCTTATTAAGGTGTTTGAATATGAATTTCAAATGGTTTCGAATTTGAAAAGACTTTCAACATGAAAAGTGTTTAAATTTGAATAAATAATTCAAAACCATTTTCTGTTTTCTATAATAATTATTCTATCTATACAAACTATTAACCATTTTGTCATTTTTTAAGATTAGAGGTGAATTCATTTAAGTAAATTTTTGGAATGTGAACTTAATTAATTCATTGAACTTATAAATTCAATATCTTTTGATCTGTTTATCAGAAAAATGCAAATAATATATCAAATTGTTGATAAAAATGTAATCTATCTATTTATTTAATTTATATCTATTGAATTAATTTATATCTATTGAATTAATTCATATCTATTGATTTAATTCATATGTCACTAAACAGTACATAATGGCAACAGTGGATCCTTCAGGTAATCGACCGGATACGGTACAGAATGACAACAGTGGATCCCAAATATTTTGCATACATATGCATGAATATCACATACATATCCGGGAGTCGATAGTTTAGGTCGCAAGTTTTCAAAAGCAAGTAGTAAGCTAAACTATGATCACATAAAAGAGAACTGCAATGGTGATCACATACTCTGAAACTAACTTCGACGGTGTATTTGATACGGTACAGAATGACAACAGTGGATCAGTTGTCCTAACAATCTTAGTCATACTTCTGCCTAGGCCTATAATACTCGTACTCGTAGTCGCCGTCATCGTCGTCGTCGCTGTCATCGTACTCATACGGCGCTCGTGGCTCGAACCTCGACGGGTGAGCACCCCCGGACTGCATGTTAGGGTAGCATAGGCGGGGGTTATCGCCAGCCATGATGTAGTTCATAACGCCCTGGAGAGTCCGGCCAGCCCACCACAGCTGACGGCCGGCCTCGTTGAAGTCCGAAGGAGGAGGGCCATCCCCCTCGTACCTGGCGAGCGCCCTCTCACGCCGATTGATGAAGAAGGCTTCCCAAGTCGGGCGGTAGTCGGGATGCCAGCCCGGATCCATCCGCTGCTCCGGTGTGAGCTCGAGGTAGTAGTGGTTCGTGATGGCCGCTCGGCGCGCCACACCTTGAGGGACAGGAGGGACCGGCACGCCTCCGGCGCTCAGCCTCCAGCCGGCGGGGACGCGGTAGCCGGGCGGGCAGGGGTAGTTCGAGGCGAAAAGCTCCTCCGCCTGACGGTAGGTTAGTACGGTGGAAGCCATGGAAGAGTGATGAGGTTGCAGATATGAGTTTAGATGTGATATATATAGTGAGAAATTGCGGGAAGACGAAGGCGGAAAGCGGTGGAAGAAGCACACGGATCGTGTGTTTCCTTCGAGCGCTTGTGAGCCGTTGGATCAGAGTTGTGTTTCTTTCGAGTGCTTGTGAGCTGTTGGATCGTGTGCACACGGATCGTGTGTTTCTTTCAAGCGCTTGTGAGCTGTTGGATCAGGGCCTTTAGTACCGGTTCGTGTTACCAACCGGGACTAAAGAAGCACACGGATCGTGTGTTTCTTTCAAGCGCTTGTGAGCCGTTGGATCAGGGCTGTGTTTCTTTAGAACGCTTGTGAGCCGTTGGATCAGAAGCATACGGATCGTGTGTTTCTTTCAAGCGCTTGTGAGCTGTTGGATCAGGGCCTTTAGTCCCGGTTCGTGTTACCAACCGGGACTAAATAAGCACACGGATCGTGTGTTTCTTTCAAGCGCTTGTGAGCCGTTGGATCAGGGGTGTGTTTCTTTAGAGCGCTTGTGAGCCGTTGGATCAGAAGCACACGGATCATGTGTTTCCTTCGAGCGCTTGTGAGCTGTTGGATCAGGGCCTTTGGTCCCGGTTCGTGTTACCAACCGGGACTAAAGAAGCACACGGATCGTGTGTTTCTTTGAAGCGCTTGTGAGCCGTTGGATCAGGGGTGTGTTTCTTTAGAGCGCTTGTGAGCCGTTGGATCAGAAGCACACGGATCGTGTGTTTCCTTCGAGCGCTTGTGAGCTGTTGGATCAGGGCCTTTGGTCCCGGTTCGTGTTACCAACCGGGACTAAAGAAGCACATGGATCGTGTGTTTCTTTGAAGCGCTTGTGAGCCGTTGGATCAGGGGTGTGTTTCTTTAGAGCGCTTGTGAACCATTGGATCAGAAGCACACGCCTATAAATAGCGACGTCCCTGCAGCGAAACGGCACACAACGAGCGTCTACCTTTGCCACCGAACCCAATGGTTGGATTTAGCCTACCCGCTGGCATGTTCCCTAACACAAGCCCTCGGGTAGGTTGAATCCAACCACTGGATTAGGGTGACACAATGATGAATTGCCGAGGAGGTGGGAGTGGTGGTGGTGGAAGTGGTAGCCATGCCCCTCGGTCGGATCCAATCAGCTCCAATGCTCTCTGATGATCTACAACATTCCCAATACTTTTTGGGACGGTCGTTAGATCATCAGAGATGTTTTGGGGCTGTTTGGATCGAAGGTCGATTTGCTGCTCACGACGACGCGAGACGGATGCGCAAGCTTCCGGATGGGCAAAACCAGTGTTGGATCAGCCACATGACCCTATATGCAAATCATTCGGATTCCCGTCATACAGCCCAACGGTGCATTTGATATGCAGGCACTCACGAGCGACCGTTGGGTTGTATGACGGGGAAACCGTGTGGATTTGAAGCTTGTGAGCCGTTGGATCAGAGTGTGTTTCTTTCGAGTCCTTGTGAAGCTGTTGGATCTCAAGCAGAAGATAAGGCACACATATCAACGCTCCTTTTTTTCCCGGTTCCAGCTACCAACCGGGACTAAAGATGAAGATTTCCCCTGATCTTTAGCTATAAATACCAACCGGGACTAAAGACCGAATGCAAATTACATAAAAGGTTTAATGCATTTGGGAACACTCGATCATACATATATTAATTGTGTAATGCATTTGACAACACTCATACATAAAAAGTTTTTGAGAACACTCATGCATTTGACATGATCTCTATGATCGCTTCTTCGGCCGTAACCATGGAGTTTCTTGGGTCAGTTTTCACTGTGAATGGCGGAATTTCATCAAACTTATTATAGTCTGCTGACATGTCTGTCTTGTCCTCGACTCCCACGATGTTTCTTTTTCCTGAAAGAACTATGTGACGCTTTGGCTCATCGTGTGCTGTATTTGTTTCCTTATCTTTTTTTTTTCGGTCTGGAGCTCATGTCCTTCACATAGAAAACCTGAGCCACATCATTAGCTAGGACGAATGGTTCGTCTCTGTACGCAAGATTCTTGAGATCCACTATTGTCATTCCGTACAACTGGTCTACCTTTACCCCTTCTCCATTCATGTTGACCCAACTGCACCGAAACAAAGGGACCTTAAAAGTAGGTCCATAGTTAAGTTCCCATATCTTCTCTATGTAACCATAGTATGTGTCCTTTTGTCCATTCTCGTCTGTTGCATCAAAGCGAACACCACTGTTTTGGTTGGTACTCTTTTTATCTTGGGCAATCGTGTAAAATGTATTCCCATTTATCTCGTACCCTTGGAAAGTCAATACAGTCGAAGATGGTGACGCGGCCAATAAGTAGAGTTGATCTCCAACATCGGTGTCATTCATGAGATGTAATCGCAACCAACTGCCGAAATTCTCCATGTGTTTTTGTTTAATCCAGGAGTCAGGATTCCCTGGGTTTTTCGAGCGTACGCTATTCTTGTGTACCTCGATATACGGAGCCACGAAGGTGGAACTTTGTAGAACTGTGTAGTGTGCTTGAGTGAAAGAATGCCCGTCCCTACATATCATTGCTTTTTTTCCTAGCGTGCCATTTCCACTAAGTCTCCCCTCATGCCGCGATTCAGGAAGACCAATCGACTTAATGTCAGGAATAAAGTCAACACAAAACTCAATGACCTCAATCTGTTCCATAGCCTTTGGAGATGCTTCCTTCTGGCCTAGCACGGTTATGAACATATTTCTTCAAGACTCCCATGAACCTCTCGAAAGGGAACATATTGTGTAGAAATACAGGACCGAGAATTGCAATCTCGTCGACTAGGTGAACCAGGAGATGCGTCATAATATTGAAAAATGATGGGGGAAACACCAACTCAAACTAACAAGACATTGGGCCACATCCTTCTGTAACCTTGTCAGACTTTCTGGATCGATTACCTTCTGAGATATTGCATTGAGAAATGCACATAACTTCACAATGGGTACTCGAACATTTTCCGATAGAAGCCCCCTCAATGCAATCAGAAGCAACTGCGTCATAATCACGTGGCAATCATGAGACTTCAGGTTTTGGAATTTTTTATCTGCCATATTTATTATTCCCTTTATATTTGACGAGAAGCCAGCCGGGACCTTGATACTGCTCAGGCACTCAAAAAATATTTCCTTCTCTGCTTTCGTAAGAGCGTAGCTGCTTAAATAATGACGCCCTTTATCTGTATGCTTGTTGTTTGGGTCTTTCATACGCTGCTGGTCCTTCCTTGCTTCCGGTGTATCTTTTGTCTTCCCATACACGCCGAGTAAGCCTAGCAGGTTTACGCAAATATTCTTTGTCACGTGCATCACGTCGATTGAAGACCGGACCTCTAGGACTTTCCAATAGGGTAGCTCCCAAAATATAGATTTCTTCTTCCACATGGGCGCGTGTCCGGTAGCGACGTCTTTCGGAACAGAATGACCGCCAGGACCCTTTACAAAGATTACTTCTATGTCCTTGACCATACCAAATATAACATCACCATCAGGGAGCTTAGGCTTCTTCCGGTGATCTGCCTCACCATTGAAATGCTTGCCTTTCTTTCTTACGGGGTGACTGCCTGGAAGAAATTAACGACACCCCAGGTATACGACATTCTTATATTTTTCCAAATATGTACCTTTAGTCTTATCTAAACAGTGCGTGCATGTGTTGTATCCCTTGTTTGACTGTCCTGAATGTTACTAAGAGCGGGCCAATCATTGATGGTTACGAACAGCAACGCTCGTAGGTCAAATTCCATCTGTTTGTGCTCATCCCACACACGTACACCTGGTATGGCCCACAACTGCAAAAGTTCATCAACTAATGGCCTTAGGTACACATCAATGTCGTTGCCGGGTTGCTTCGGGCCTTGGATGAGAACTGGCGTCATAATGAACTTCCGCTTCATGCACAACCAAGGAGGAAGGTTGTAGATACATAGAGTCACGGGCCAGGTGCTGTGACTGCAGCTCTGCTCCACAAAAGGATTCATGCCGTCTGTACTTAGACCAAACCATAAGTTCCTTGCTTCACCTGCAAAGTCCAGGAACTCTCTCTCGATTTTTCTCCATTGAGACCCATCGGCGGGGTGTCTCACACTACTAGGGAAAAGCTTACCCGTGGCGCACCAAAAAGCTTACCCGTGGCGCAGGGGGCTGCGTCACGGATTGCCACGCCACGGGTAACACAATAGCCGTGGCGCAGGGTCCTGGTGCGCCACGGGTATGTGCATATAGCCATGGCGCACTAAAACTAGGTGCACCACGGGTATGTTTACATACCCGTGGCACACCTAGTTTTGGTGCGCCACGGCTATGTGCACATACCCGTGGCGCACCTAGTTTTGGTGCGCCACGGCTATGAATTTCTGAATTTAAAAAAAAAAGAGCCACCAGCCACCCACTGGCGGTGCTCGCCGGTCGTCGGTCCTCGCTGGCGTGGAGGTGCTCGCCGGCGTGGAGGTGCTCGCTGGCGTGGAGGTGCTCGCCGGCGTGGAGGTGCTCGCCGGCCGCCGGTCCTCGTCGGCGTGGAGGTGCTCGCCGGCCGTCGCTCCTCGTCGGCGTGGAGGTGCTCGCCGGCCGCCGGTCCTCGTCGGCGTGGAGGTGCTCGCCGGCCGTCGGTCCTCGTCGGCGTGGAGGTGCTCGCCGGCCGTCGCTCCTCGCCGGCGTGGAGGTGCTCGCCGGCCGCCGGTCCTCGTCGGCGTGGAGGTGCTCGCCGGCCGCCGGTCCTCGTTGGCGTGGGGGTGGACGCCATGGTGGAGGTGCTCACCGGCCGTCGTGGAGAGAGGAGGATGGAGGATAAGGGAGAGAGGAGAAGGGAGAGGAGGATGAGATAGAGAGGAGGAGGAGGAGGAAGAGAGGAGGAGGAGGAGTATAGGAGGAAGAGAGGAGGAGTTGTGCCAATCCAGCCTCTATCCTCTCGACCAATCAGAAACAAGAATAAAGGAGCACACGGATTGTGTGCTAGTTTAAGTCGCTGTGAGCCGTCGGATCGCTGGGAGCCGTCGGATCGTGGTGTTGCCCCCCATGTTACTCGTGGCGCATCTCATAGTGGTGCGCTACTAGTATTACAACTACTCGTGGCGCACCATCTCGTCCATGCGCCACGGGTAAGTTTTATTTATTTTTCCTCCCAGAAAACTTAAACTTCAAAAAAATAGGTCTTCCCTATCGAATTTGGGGATTCTGTAGGCAAAAAACGGCTCAAAAGGCCGTAGGCTATTTGGATTGGATGTGGTTTTTTCTCTAGTTTTTTTTAAGGTATTAAACGTCGAAATCCGAGTTCGTATGCAAAAGTTATCGCCGTTTTACTCTTCCATAATGATTTTTTGCAAAATACATCGAAATTCATGTTTCAAATTTTTCCTAACACCTAGTTTACGTAACATAACCACATCTCAAAGGATTTTATTTTTTGAATTTTTTAACATTTTCTTTTAGCTTCTCCAAAACTGAAAAGGCGATCGGGGGGGGGGGGGGGGGTGCATGGGAGCACAAAACAGGAAACTTACCCATGGCGCACCAAAATAGTGGTGCGCCACGGGTAAGAGGTTACCCATGGCGCACCACTATTTCGGTGCGCCACGGGTAAGAGGGGTCAAAATTTGGCCCCGAGACCATTATTTTGGTGGCGCATTTGAATAAGGTGCGCCACGGCTATACTCTTACCCGTGGCGCACCGAAATAGTAGTGCGCCACGGCTAAGGAGGGTGCCCCTCCGTCAGCCCAGGCTACACTTTGCCGTGGCGCACCACTATTTTGGTGCGCCACGGGTAATGTCCTATGCGTGGCGCATCTGTGTCTGGTGCGCCACGGCTATATACTCATGGCACACCAAAATAGTGGTGCGCCACGGCTAAGTAATCCACCTATAAGCCTTTTCCTAGTAGTGTCAACTTCCCGTCTTTCTTACGCTCTTCTTTGTGGCATCGCAACAACATGGCATGCTCTTTGTTTCTGAACAGACGTTTCAACCGTGGTATTATAGGAGCATACCACATAACCTTAGCAGGAATCTTCTTCCTGACGGGCTCGTCATCGCCCTCAACATCACCAGGATCATCTTGTCTGATCTTGTATCGCAGTGCATTGCATACCGGACATGCATCCAAATTCTCATACTCCTCACCGCGGTAAAGGATGCAGTCATTGATGCATGCATGTATCTTCTGCACATCTAATCCTATAGGGCAGATAGCCTTCTTTGCTTCGTACGTAGTCTCGGGCAGTTCGTTATCATTTGGAAGATTCGGCTTCATTAGCGTTTGACCTAGGGATCGTGTGACCGTTGGGTCACAACGTGGAGATCGACCTAACATTCTCCCCCTAGATCTCACCTTTGCTTTTTCTTTTTACTTTACTCATTTCATCACAAATCAATACATAGAGCATGTTTCATCATCTCAGCTCAATTGCCGATAGAATCAGACAGCCACAATGTACCTCTCTGTTTTGAAACAAAAACTTTTACTTTTGGGCCTCTTATGATCCAGGATCATAGGCTCTACCTTAAACCCATGCCGGCTAAGTGTTCCTTGAACACATTGGGAGGTAAGCCTTTCGTTAGCGGATCCGCAAGCATATCCTTTGTCCTTATATGCTCGAGACTTATAGTTTGATCCTGGATTTTATCTTTCACAACATAATACTTTATTTCTATTGGCTTTGTAGCATTACTCGACTTGTTGTTGTGAGCATAAAATACTGCGGGCTGGTTGTCACAGTACATCTTTAGTGGTTTGTGAATACAATCTACCACCTTCAAGTCGGGTATAAATTTATTTAACCATATCGCCTGCCCCGTGGGCTCATAACATGCTATAAATTCTGCATACATCGTTGATGATGCAACAATCGACTGTTTGGAGCTTCTCCATGAGATAGCTCCCCCTGCAAGGGTGAACACATATCCAGACGTGGATTTTCTATCATCTTTATCCCCCGCAAAATCTGCGTCTGAGTACCCTCTTATCTCTAGGGAATCAGATCTTTTGTATGTTAGCATGAGGTCCTTTGTGCCTTGCGCATAACGCAAAGCTTTCTTTGCCATCTTCCAGTGCTCTAAGCCTGGATTTGATTGATATCTACCCAGTACCCCGGTAACAAATGCTAAGTCAGGGCAAGTGCACACTTGTGCATACTGTAAGCTTCCAACAGCCGAAGCATATGGTACTGACTTCATTTGATCGATCTCATATTGATTTTTGGGACATTGAAATTTCCCAAAACTGTCGCCCTTGACTATAGGAGCAGGTGTGGCATTACTCGCATGCATATTATATTTCTTTAGAACCTTTTCTAAATATGCCTTTTGCGAGAGTCCTAACACTCCATTTTTCTATCTCGGTGAATTTCTATGCCCAAAACATATGATGCTTCACCAAGGTCTTTCATATCAAAGTTTGAGGACAAGAACTTTTTCGTCTCTATTAGTAGACTAACATCACTGCTCGCAAGCAGGATATCATCCACATATAGGATTAGGAAAATGTATTTCCCACTTTTAAACTTTGCATAAACGCAGTTGTCCTCAACATTTTCTTTAAATCCAAATCTTTTAATGGTCTCATTAAATTTCAGATACCACTGTCTAGAGGCTTGCTTTAATCCATAAATGGATTTCTTTAGACGGCATCCCATATCTTCCTCCCCCTGCATGATAAAACCCTTAGGTTGTTTCATGTAAACAATTTCTTCTAAATCTCCATTTAGAAATGCCGTCTTTACATCCATCTGATGTAGCTCTAAATTAAAATGTGCAACTAGTGCCATTATGATTCTGAAGGAATCCTTACACGAGACTAGAGAAAATGTCTCATTATAATCTATTTTTCTCTTTGTGTAAATCCTTTTGCCACAAGACACGCTTTATACTTTTCTACATTCCCATTAGAGTCATACTTTGTTTTGTAGACCCATTTGCAGACTACTGTTTTGGCTCCTTTAGAAATCTTTTCTAAGTCCCAAACATGTTGGAACTCATCGACCTCATCTCATCTTCCATAGCTTCAAGCCATTTCGATGAATGAGGACTTCTCATGGCTTCTTCATATGAGGTGGGATCACCTTCCATATGACCTATCTCTGTATTATATACATAATCACTAGAGATAGCTGGCTTTTTAATTCTCTTAAACCTTCCAAGGTTTTCATTCTCTATGTTTGGCTGCTGCAGCTCCCTTTCATGCTCAACAACGGGATCAGTCGACTGCTGAAGGACAGGTTCCGAAACTTCACCCATAGTTGTCACGTGTGGAGTTACAACAGGTGCTTCCACCACAATCTCAGGGATTGTTGGTGTAGGCACAACAGGTAGCGAGAAAAATGGCTCTTGAATGATCGGATTAGGTGGGTGCACCCTCTTCTCCTCAAGATCAATTTTTCGGGCTACCATGCTCCCCCTCATCAGTTCGTCTTCTAAAAAGACTGCATGTCTCATTTCTACAAACTTTGTATATCCGTCTGAACAGTAGAAACGAAAACCTTTTGACTTTTCGGGATAGCCAATGAAGTGGAAACTGACTTTTTTGGGGTCTAACTTTGCAATGTTTGGATTAAACAATTTTGCCTCAGCTGGGCACCCCCACACCCTAAGGTGTTGAAGGGAAGGTACCCTTCCTGTCCACAGTTCGTACGGTGTTTTGGGCACCGACTTACTTGGCACTCTGTTGAGAATATGAACGGCGGTTTTAAGTGCCTCCATCCATAAACCCAGTGGCGGTGTGGAGTAGCTCATCATACTGCGCACCATATCCATAAGAGTACGGTTGCGCCTTTCAGCTACTCCATTTTGCTGAGGATCGCCCGGCATTGTATACTGAGCGACTATTCCTGTCTCCTGCAAAAACCTCGCAAAAGGTCCAGGGACTTGACCATATGGAGTGTGCCGACCATAGTAGTCCCCCCCACGGTCGGATCTCACTATCTTTATTCTTTTATCGTGTTGATTTTCAACTTCAGCTTTGAATATTTTAAATTTATCCAAAGCTTCAGACTTTTCTTTGATTGGATAAATATATCCATATCGGGAGTAATCATCTGTGAATGTTATGAACGAATCATAACCATCCACACTTTTCACCGAAAAAGGTCCACAAATATCAGTGTGGATTATTTCTAGTGTCGTTGTGCTTCGAGTTGCACCCTTTTTAATTTGTTTTACAAATTTTCCTTTTATGCAATCGATGCACTGTTCTATATCTGAGAACTCTAACGGCGGAAGAATATCATTTTTAACGAGTCTTTCTATTCTCCCCCTCGAAATGTGGCCCAAACGACAGTGCCATAATCTCGACGAGTCTTGAGTTCTCTTTCTTTTCTTTTGTTCTTTATTCGACGCAGAAACAATTTCATTCACTTTATTCACAGAATAAATCTTTTCACGCAAGGATAATAAATAAAGCTCATTGTGGAGGAATGCAACCCCCACACGAATATTATTACACCAAATGGCACACTTGCCATGTCCAAAATAACACTCATACTGTTCTTTGTCCAAACATGACACACTTATTAAATTTCTTTGCAAACAAGGAACAAATAAGACATCTCTAAGCAAAATAGCGAAACCATCAGCCAACTCCAAGGAGATATCGCCAACAGCTTCAACATCTACTTGCACTCCATTTGCGACTTCAATGCATCCTTCGTTTCTTTGCATAATCCGCGTCGAATGGAACCCCTGTAAAGAATCTGCAACATAAACAGTTGCACCTGAGTCAATCCACCAAGTAGATTTCGAAAACTGTGTATACAGGGATTCATTAACGAAGGAAACTATATTTTTACCATTCTTTGCCATTATGGACTTTAGGAAAGCAGGACAATCCTTCTTGTAGTGCCCAGTCTTCTTGCAGTGGAGGCATGTGTCTTTGTCCACTGGGAAGGACTTTTGCTGACTCTGATAGGGAGCTTTGCCATGTGGCTTTGAAGGGGAACCAGTGTTACCAAAGTTCCTCTTCTTACTATCCTTCACGTAGTTGATGGATCCACCACGTGCCTCTTTTAGTCTGTCCTCCTCCTGGACACACATAGCAATGGTCTTTTCCATGTCCCACTTGTCAGGGGACATGTTGTAGTTCACAACAAAGTTCTCGAACTCTTTTGGCAATGATGCCATGACTATGTGGATGAGGAGAACAGACTTGATCTTAAGATCAGGATCAATGGCCTTGAGCTTGGCAGCCATGTTGCACAACCTGAGGATGTGCTCTCTAATGCCATGCCCTCCCCCTGTGTACTTTTCTGTTACCAGTTGCTTGAGCAACTGGGTGCCATAGATCTTTGAAGAACCAGTAAACTGGCTCTTTACTTTGTCGAAGAACTCCCCGACAGTGGCACACTCTGCAATTGAGCCCGCAATGGCGTTCTCAATTGTGTTCTTTAAGAAGGCTAAGCTCTTCTTGTTGGTTGCATTCCACTTTTGCTTATTTATGGAATAAGCCAATTCCAATGGACCATAGTCCCTTTTCTTCTTTTCCCAGTCATCATCAGTGTCTTTTGCCTCTCTTTCAGGCTCTTTTGGCATGACTGGTGGTGGGGTATCCACCACCCAGTCCACCTCAGCACATGCAAGTGCCAAATCCACCTTTTTCCTCCACTCGGAGTAGTTGTCACCTCAAAGGAGGGGAACATCCTTTAGGCAACTCATCAAGTGGTACCCTCCTAAAACAATCACAATGAGGTGAGAACTTTCAACAATTTTCAACATTTGCATGAAATAATTCAACGTTGGTCAAAATATGACAAGCAAAAGTTATGCAATTTAAACTAAATCACCGTTGGGCAGAATTAGAAATAAATGCATTTCACTATAATGAATCATAATTATGCTATTAATAACATTGGTTATAAAAACAACACAATTATGACTATCTCTTTAGTATGCACTTTTCTATTAACACTTTTAATTCTATTAACTTTTGAATTTTCTAAAAGAGCATATCACTTTAATTTGCAGCGGAAACAATTAACAAAAATTCTATTGACTTTTATTCTTTTTCAGAAGCAATTCTGTTACTTTTATTTTTACTAAAACAAAAAAATTTGTTGGATAATTTTTGTATAGCAAAAACTAGACTCAAAATTAGACAAAAAATGCTTCTGAAAAATAAAACAGAGAAAAACTCTGCTGTAAAACACGTCGCCCATACCACAGCTTCAGTTACTTTCGGCCCACGGCCCGTTTAGCTGAGCGCCGCACCCGCGCGTTACGCAATCAGCAGCAGCCCATGGCCACTGCACTTTCGGCCCGAGAGCCCGGTGGCGCATCTAGGGTTTAGATCGTGGCCGTCCATTCCAATCGGACGGACCACCGCGCTCCTCGCGCGATCAAAAATGACTGAGACGCCGCCCGGTAAGGAAACCCTAGATCATTTCCCCCCCGAGCGTGTCTCTGTCCCAATGCTCTCTGTCTCCCGCTGCCGTCGCCGGAGACGGTGGTCGTGGACGGAGACGACGACGGCCGCCACGGCTGCGCGCCGCTCCAGATCCTCTTTCTCCCTCCCCCTCTCTATCTTTCCCTCCGCCGGAGATGATGCACGTGGGGAGTCGATGGTCGCGCCGTTGCCTTCCCCATCACCGGTGGTGCGTCCGCCTTGCGGTGAGTGCGCCGCCGTCGAAGGGTTAGGCTTCGGTGCTCTTTTCTTTGCCTCCCGAGGAAGGTGGTCCTTCTTCCGATGCCTCGGCTTGCTGATGCGCGTCGGGTCGAGAGGGAATGGGGCGGCCTTGCGGCAGGCCCCCTTTGCCGGCGAGCCCGAGGGCACTCCGGTGAGGTTACTTTGCCCTTTCTGCCTTCTTTTCCTTCGATCTGGCATTTAGGGTTTCGGGGAGGGGATTTTCTTTTGATTTCTCTCTTTACCGAACCAATCTAGACATAGAACTAGCTCTGATACCATTGTTATACTCTGTGCATCTAGTCTAGATCAATCACGGTAGACACTTTAGGGTTTTGCCCTCTAAACTGACGATGCGAAAGAGAGAGAGAGATACCGAGAGGGAGAGAGAGAACAGGGTTTCTACCTTCTCCTGGAAGCGGTGTCGAGCTCGAGCCAGAGGCCATGGTGGTGGTGGTGAGTGAGGTGAGATGGTGATGGTGGTGAGTGCGGCGGCGGTGGTGCTTCCCGTGGCCTAGCGCTAACCCTAGATCGGATGGGCTTATCGGTGGGGTGCTGGGCAACGGTGAACCTCGTAACTCGTACCCCCGACCCCCACCCTGTTAATATAGCGCTGCCACAGGGGCCCACCAACCAGAAGAGGGTTGGGCGCCCCCAGGACGCGTTTGACCTAGGGATCGTGTGACCGTTGGGTCACAACGTGGAGATCGACCTAACATGACCGTCTGCCCTGTAGTGGCATCTCGGTAATTGCAGCTCAGTTTGACAAGGCCGGTGACGTCATCGTCTGAATCCTCCTCCGCTAATGCAGGTACGTCCACGAGAATCAGAAAGCGCCTCTCCTCGTCGGCGTAGAGCTCGCCGACGTCCACCGAGGCGGCACGGCCACCGGCGTCGACGCGGTTGTCGTAGCGTCCGGACTTGACCTCCCGGACGCGCACCCCCGGATGCAAGCACGTCATCGCGATGCGCGCCTCCTGCACGGCGACCGTGAGGAGCCCCCCGAGGCACTGCGCGAACGAGTCCTGGAGGACAGCCTGGTTCTCGATGAATGAAAACGTACGTTCCGCCCGTCACCTCCGCGATCGTGTTCATGGCGGCGGCGTCGTGGTCGGTGCCGAAGCCAAACGCGTGAACCGCCGGAGGCCGGGCGCCCAAGCCGGTGTAGGTTAGCGAAGATGGCACGAGGTTCATGTAGTTAGCACCGCCATAGTAACTCCGAGGAGCGGTGTACGTGTCCTGCCCGTCGGAGAGAAGCATGATGCTGGTGACGGCATTCTTGTAGCGGCGGTCGTCGAGCACCTGGGCGGCCACTCGGAGGCCGTCGCCGATGTTGGTGGCCCCGTCCGCGACGAGGGACTCCACGGCTCGCTTCGCGGCGGCCTTCCCAGCGTCAGACGTGCGCCCGAGATGGATAAGGCGTCTAGCGGTGTCGGAGAAGGACACCACGGAGAGGCGATCGGCTCATCGGCCGATCCGAGGTTGTCGATGACGAACCCCATTGCACGCTTCATCAGCGCCAGCTTACGACCCGTCATGCTGCCGCTGATGTCGAGCACCGCCACGAGGTCGAGCGGCGCGCGCGCGGCCTCGGAGGCGGCCGCTGAGGGCGCCTCAACGTGCACGAGCACGGCGAAGTTGTCGCGGGACGAGCCCCTGGCCACGGCCGGGAACTCGCAGTGCGTCTTGAGGACCACCGCTCCTCCGTTGGCTGCGGCCTGAACGATCTCCTGCACCGGCTCGTCGTCTGCGTACGTGCGGCGGGGCGCCCGTTGGGACGACGACGGCGGCGGGCCGTTCACGGCTGGCGCGTTGCAGAGCGGGCAGTTGTGGTTGCCGTATTGGACGCTGGCGGAGATGCAGCTGAGGTGGAAGGCGTGGGAGCACTCGGCCGTGAAGCTGGCCTGGCCGCGAACCATGCCGCCGAGGCAGATGGCGCACACGTCGGCGTCGCTCGCGTCCGCCATGGAGACTCTAGAGGAAGAAGGATCTATTGGATCTGATGTGCGTAGGCTAATTGTTCGATGAGATCAGCGTATATATAGGGGGGGCGTCCCGTACGTTAGGTCGGTGATGTGATCAAGATGCGTAGCCGGCACGGATACGAGGCGGGTATTTTCTTTCCTTTCAATGCATGAATGAATGGACTTTCTATCTCGAAAAAACGGTTTTGCTAATTCTAAGTCGACTGAGAATTAACTAAATCTCAGTCGCCTCCTTAACCGTTAGATTTTGTGTCGTGATTCGTACTGATTTGTGAGTTGCACATGGTTTGCAATCGTGTGCAACTGACTGAGAATTAGTTAAATCTCAGTCGCCTAATTGACCGTTTGATTTGTGTCGTGATTTGTGCTGGTCTATGAGTTGCACATGATTTGCAACTGTGTGCAAGTGACTGAGATTTAGTTAAATCTAAGTCGACTTAGAATTAGACACTCCCTCGAAAAAAATATCTCGACAGGTTAGGGCTTATTTTGGCAACCAAAAATATTCTACATTTTACATATCTCTATAACAAATAATTCAATTTTGGATTGATCTCCACTAGTGGAGACTGGACCTATTGTCCCGGGCCGTGAGGGCCTTTTGTCGCGGTTGGCCAACCGCGACAGCAGAGGCGGGACTAAAGGTCCAACCAATAGTCGTGGACCTGTCACCAGCCGGGACAAATGGTCCTCATCCTGGGCGTGCTAGGGGCAGAACCTTTAGTCGCGGTTCGTATAACGGGCCGCGACTAATGGTTATCTGCCGCGGCAGAAATTTAGGCACTTTCTGTGCCGCGGCAGAGAGTTCATTTTGGTTAGGGTTTAGGGTTTGCTAATTCTCTGCCGCGGCAGAAATTTGGGCCCTTTCTGTGCCGCGGTAGAGAATTCATTTTGTTTTATTTTATTCATTTATTTTCTTCATTTCAAAATAGTTTTCGTATATTTCTACGCTACCACATACCGTACACGATCGAGCATACAAATATATACAAATTTGATAGTTACATGGAGATCACAATTATCGGGACTAAGCCCGTCTATTCGATTACACGGCCCGGCATCATCGGTTGCGCCTATTGTTCACACTAAATTCTCCGGCGTCGTCTACCATCTCTTTCAGCAAAAATCCCTCCAGTTCCTCTGCAATTGTTGTTACGCGTTGCTCCGGTAGGACCTTTTCCCGCAGTCTCTCAAACTATATAAGAAAGGGAGATCAATATGAACATCAATCATGATAACAAAAAGTGAGGTAATAAAATAATGTTGTGAACGTATTTCTTACGTCGACTCTATAATCTTTGTGCTCAGTGGTAAACGTGCGAATAAACTCGCAAACGTAGTATCCACATAGATGCGTCCCCGATGGCTGCCTCGCGCACTTTACGAGAATAGAATTCAATCAAAATAATAATCTAGCATCAAAATAATAATTGTATTGAAACTAGAAGTAAAGAGATGCGCGGTCATATCTCGTACTACTTACCGAGACCGGAGTAAACGTCAGCTTCTCACTAAAGGAACCCTTCACCACACTCTTGAATCGCTTTCAAACCCTGCCCGGCAAAGAAAATGAATTAATGAATGAGTTAATTCATTACCTGATATCTCATGAAATCAACGAAAGAGACCGATATAGCGCGAATATTACCTCTGGAGCATGTCCTGCATGTTGCGGAACTCTTCCAGGTTTCTCTTTAATGGGTCCATGACATCAACTTTTCCCTTATCAACTCGTATGTCTAGCAGAATACAGTGAAAGCTGCACCCGTTTATATATATGTCAGTAACTCATCAATTACACTTAACATCGAGTAAGTAAAAATTAGTGTGTACAAGACAGTAACACTCTTACTCGAAGTTGTAAGGAAACAATATGTGGTCACAGTAATGTTGCTCCGTTAGAAACCTTAGAAGGTTTCCCGCCGTCTCGTCGGGTTTCGTCGTTAGCGTTTCTATATGTACTTTATCTGGGTCAATGAACCCAACACTATAGACCATTCTTTTATAAGACTGCATCTTCATTCTGCATAATATAGAGTACAAAAGGATATATATATAATGAGAATAATTACAAATGCAATGAACTGAACAAGTTATATGTAGACAATGAATTCAACAACTTACAGACAATAGCAACTCATGAGAGATTTGTCGAGGGCGTCCAAATTGAATAACTGGAAGAGTTCTGAAAAGTCAACATGGACCTCTTCGGGTCAGAAGAAGTACTCTGCTGGGACTTTCGCCACGATCATTATTCTGTCCCCCTTTACCTCTCTCAAGTACCATTGATGCAAATTTCGCATTTGTGTTGGCAGTTGTTTCAACTTCTGTTCGCTGACCAAAGGCTTCCCTGGGACATATGTAGGGGCTACATCAGCCATGGATAACTTGTCGTCTTGGGAACCTAACAGTTCAGCAACAATCACACCCATAGCGGACGCCAACTTTGCAGCTTCTACCAAATCCTGTTGCTGTGCCTGAGGAACGTCTTTGGATAACACCTTGAGGGGTGGGATCGATTGTTTGGCCTGTTCTCCGAGCTGGGGAACGTCCCTTCGTTTCCCGCTTGCACTTGTACTTGCTTTCCTCCCGCTTGCACTTTCACTTGCTTTGCTCCCGCTTGCACTTTTACCTTTTTTGTTCTTCTCCGCTTCCTTCCGAATTGTGCGTGCATAGTCATCTGGCGTATGGTGCAACTCATATTGCGATTTTGTGCTCAGAAAATCAAATCCCCACGCTATTTGCTTCTCAGTGTATACCGGGGTGGGCTCTGTTTTCTTCTTTGCAAAATGCGCATCTTTTTCAGCCTTTGCGATCGCTGCGATTTCCTCGTCAGTACGATCGTAAGTTCTGATGGGAAGATTCTTATGAGGTACTCTTGGGAGGGGCTCCCTTTTTCGTTTTGGGCTGCTGCGTTGTAGAGTACTCAGCGATGAAACACGCTTCCGCTTATTGGCCTTAGCTGGCAAAGGCGGCGGCGAAGACGGCCGGCCCAAGTCCGGCGGCGGAGATCGAGATGGACTCGCGCTGTGTTCATCATAGTCTTGGGGTGGGCTTCTTGTAGGTGATGGTGACCTGCGACGACTCAGAGGCGGTGTTGGACTTGGCGCTGAGCCTGGAAGCTTGATGTTGTTCTTGTCCCATAGAATGATACCACCCAGTACTTCTCCGAGTGTCTTCTCACCTTCAGGTCCATGGATGTCAAGCTCCATTGAGTCAAACCCCTTTACGATTTCATCCACCCCGACTTTAGCATAGCCAGCTGGAATCTCACGGCCTTGCCAACGTGCCTCAGGTGGACAAGGTAAAGCAGTTCCGACCGCCACCTTCAGGGATATGTTCTTCACCTTCTGATGGAGCTCACAAGGTATCTGCTCCTTGATTCCATCCACGGGGTAGCCGGGACCGCAATCTATCATCCGTGCACCGTCAGACGGGACCTACGATTCAGCCACGCTGCTTCTCCGCAGAGATGGGCTGGCGGTAATATCGAGTGCAGGATCTTGCGGGCGCTCTCCTCTAAGTTCGTCAATCTACTGCTGCTGCTTGTCAATTCTTGCTAGCAACTGGTTGAACTTGTCTTCCTCCTCCTCCTCCCGTCGCTTCTTTGCTCTCGATCAGCTTCTATAAGTATCTTTGTCTTTGGGAAACCCAATCTCCCAGGGATAACTAGGGCCAAAGCCTCATGTTCGTCCTCCTTTTTCTGGATTCCCGAGGACCTTTGTCAGCAAGTCTTTCTCTCTATCACCACGGAACTTTGTTTTCCCCTCTTTAATTTCTTTCACCACTTTCAGCCATGTCTCCCTGGGTACCCTTATCCCCTCACTGCAAATAAGATCCCCTGTCTCCATGTCATACTCACTCCCATGCGCAAGGAAAAAATTTCGTGCCCTCAGTTCCCATTCGTCGCGAATTGGTTCTGGAACGATCCCTTTAGCAAGCAGCGCTTCCTCTATTTTATCCCACTTTGGCATGGCAGTCGCGTAGCCCCCTGTCCCGAGCTTATGGTGATATTTCTTTTTCGCAGCATTTGTCTTGGCTCGTGTTGACTTTTCCGTAGCATCTTCTGACTTCTTGTACTTCACAAATGCATCCCAGTAAGCCTTCTGCTTCACTAGATAGCCCTCGAATTTTGGAGCACTATTGGTCTTCTGATACTCTTGCCATAATGTTTTCTTCCACTGCCAGAATAGTTCGGCCATCTTCTTAAGAGTGAACACCTTGACTTTGTCCCTCAATGCAGCCGTGTCGTCCTCTTCCTCACATTCTGGGAGGGTGAAATGTGCCATGAGGTCATTCCGAAGACCATCTTTGTACCTTTCGGCGACATACTGATTATCTTCCACCCCTTTGGGCTTATTCCACTCTCGAACGGTGATGGGGACGCGATCCCTAACCATAACTCCGTGTTGTTTTACAAATTTCTTTGCAACCTTTATGGGTTCCAACAGTTCGCCCACTGGTGATATCTTCGTAATTGTATAATGCGCAGATGCGGCCAACTTTTTGGCCGGGCCTCGTTTGGAACATTTGCTCGATGTGGAGGCCTAAGAGAAGAAACATTCGTCAATTCATATATATACAACTCAATTAATGCATCTACTGACCATCGGACTTCATATATATACCTTGCCGGACTTCGTTAAGGGTCCATCATCGGAGCCGTCGCCTTCTCCATCATCAGAGGCGTCGGCTTCCCCCTCAGTTTGATCGACCTCTTCACCCTCACCGGATGGGTTCAGATACATCGAGGGAGATTCGGGTGGATCAGCACCGGTGGCGTTGTGGATTTTGTCCTCGAGAATTTCTTCTTGTCTTAGGTCTCTGCGGATCGGACTAGGTGGATCCATAGTTTCTGCAAAATGCACACAATATCATTTTCGCATACAATATTGGTACATAAAATTATTTATAACAAAAGTTGCATAATTGTTAAAGTTCAACAAAAATTTTGCTAGAACTAACACTAACATGATTTTTGGCAGTAGCAATTCATCAAACACCTATACAATTAATTCTAAAATTAATTTTGCTAGAACTAACACTATTACAATTGCTAGAACTAACACTTAATTCTAAAATCTCATAAAATAATTTTGCTAGAACTAACACTAACATAAAATAATTTTGCTAGAACTAACACTTAATTTTAAAATCTCATAAATTAATTTGCTAGAACTAACACTAAATTCTAAAATCTCATAAAATAATTTGCTATCTACAAATGCTAAAAATGCTAGATTTTATACAATTTGCTAGAACTAACACTAACATGATTTTTGGCCGTAGCAATTCATTAAACACCTATACAATTAATTCTAAAATTAATTTTGCTAGAACTAACACTAACACTTTATACAATTGCTAGAACTAACACTTAATTCTAAAATCTCATAAAATAATTTTGATAGAACTAACACTAACATAAAATAATTTGCTAGAACTAACACTTAATTTTAAAATCACTAAAATCTCATAAACTAATTTTGCTAGAACTGACACACTTAATTCTAAAATCTCATAAAATAATTTTGCTATCTACAATTTGCTAAAAATCGGTGGTTAAGGAGGAGAGGGGTGCCGGCGGCAGTCTGACCTAGGGGACGGCGAGCTCGCGGCGGCGCCTCGGGCGCGGGGGCGGCCGGAGTTAAGGGGCGGCGGCCGGAGTTGAGGGTGGCGGCCGTTCGGGCGCGGGGGCGGCCGGAGTTGAGGGGTGGCGGCCGCTCGGGCGCGGGGGCGGCCGGAGTTGAGGGGCGGCGGCGGCCGGACGGCGAGCTCGGCGGCAGAGGAGGCGATGGCGACGGGCGCGGAGAGGAAGGCTTGGGCGGTGGAGGAGGCGACGGCGACGGGCGCGGAGAGGAAGGCTCGGGCGGCGATAGCTCGGGCGACGGTGGCGGAGGAGAGCGGCCGGCGGCAGGAGGCGACGGTGGCGGTGGAAAATTTCGGCAGCCTGACGGCGCTATGTCACAAATGGCCTCTGGTGTCGCGGTCTGAGCCACTCACCGGGAGTATATACACGCACCTTTAGTCGCGGGCGTAGAACCGACCGGGACAAAAGGGGTCTTTAGTCGCGGGTTGAGCCACGCCCGCGACTAAAGGGGGGGGGGGGGTGGGGCGGTTTCAGATCGCGCGCGCATCGCAGGCTTTAGTCGCGGCTGGTGGTACGGGCCGCGACTAATGGCCCAAAATTTGCGCGCGCTGGGCCAAAAAATGTGCTCGCGCGCTGTTTTTTCTCTGTTTTTCAAATACTTACTCACAAATGGATTAACTCTACAAATATTTGAATATTTGAATAAATTTGAGAAAACTTCCAACATGAAAAGTACTTGAATTTGAATAAGTAATCCAAAACCATTTTCTGTTTTATAAAATAATTATTGTAACTCTACAAACTATTAACAATTTTGCCATTTTCAATTAAAAAATGGATTAACTAATATATTTTTGCATATTTTTGAATCTTGGAGCCAATGACAACAGTGGATCATTTGATAATAACTAGTTCATCGACCGAATACAAATCATTTATACGGAATGACATAACTGGATAATTTGTCCTAACAATCTTAGTCATACTCCTGCCTAGGCCTATAATACTCGTCCTCGTAATCGTCGTCGTCGTCGTCGCTGTCATCGGACGGCGCTCGTGGCTCCCACCTCGACGGGTGAGCACGCCTGGACTGGATCTGAGGGTAGCGCAGGCGGGGGTTATCGCCGGCCGTGATGTAGTTCATAATGCCCCGGAGAGTTCGGCCAGCCCACCACAGCTGACGGCCGGCCTCGTTGAAGTCCGAAGGAGGCGGGCCGTCCCCCTCGTACCTGGCGAGCGCCCTCTCACGCCGATTGATGAAGAAGGCGTCCCAAGTCGGGCGGTAGTCGGGATGCCAGCGGGGATCCATCTGCTGCTCCGGCGTGAGCTCGAGGTAGTAGTGGTTCGTGATGGCCGCCCGGCGCGCCACACCATGAGGGACAGGAGGGACCGGCATGCCTCCGGCGCTTAGCATCCAGCAGGCGGGGACGCAGTAGCCGGGGGGGGGCAGGGGTAGTTCGAGGCAGAAAGCTCCTCCGCCTGATGGTAGCTTAGTACGGTGGAAGCCATGGAAGAGTTTAGATGTGATATGGCAATGGCGGCCAAACCTACATATATATAGTGATATGGCAAGAAGCTAGCACACGGATAGTGTGTTTCCTTCGAGCGCTTGTGAGCCGTTTGATCGGAAGCACATGGATCGTGTGTTTGTTTAGAGCGCTTCTGAGCCGTTAGATCAGAAGCACATGGATCGTGGGGCGTGGCTCAAGCCGCGACTAAAAGCATGTCTTTAGTCACGGGTTGAACCACGCCCCGCGACTAAAGGTGGGTGCGGGCGGCGGTTAGGTTTTAGTCGCGGCTTTTGAGAAAACTTTCAACATGAAAAGTGCTTGAATTTGAATAACTAGTTCATCGACCGAATACAAATCATTTTTACGGAATGACATAACTGGATAATTTGAATAACTAACTTCGACCGGTTACTGAGCCGCGGGGTGCTGAGCCGCCGGCGCTGCGCATCCAAAGAGAAGGAACCCTCACAGGGTCATAGCTCATGTGAGAAGGAACCCTCTGAAGAAACGACCACCTACTGTCATACTGCCTATCCAATAGATACATATAGCGATGGACATGCTCATCCTCCTCCCTGATACGGCGACGTACCACCTCCTCGGAGGCCGGCTCCCTCTGCACCGAGCGTGGCCCACGCGACTGCCACCACAGAAGATCCGGTGTGTTTCCTTAGAGCGCTTGTGAGCCGTTGGATCAGAAGCACACGGATCGTGTGTTTCCTTCGAGCGCTTGTGACCTGTTGGATCAGGGCCTTTAGTCCCGGTTCGTGTTACCAACCGGGACTAAAGAAGCACACGGATCGTGTGTTTCTTTCAAGCGCTTGTGAGCCGTTGGATCAGGGGGTGTGTTTCTTTAGAGCGCTTGTGAGCTGTTGGATCTGCACTCCCACCTCATCCACAGGTACACCTTCTAATCGCCTATAAATAGCGACGTCCCTGCAGCGAAACGGCACACAACGAGCGTCTACCTTTGCTACCGAACCCAATGGTTGGATTTAGCCTACCCGCTGGCATGTTCCCTAACACAAGCCCTCGGGTAGGTTGAATCCAACCACTGGATTAGGGTGACACAATGATGAATTGCCAAGGATCATTCAGTTCATCGACCGAATACAAATCAAATGGTTTCACCTGCATACGCCCTACGGTGCATTTGATATGCGGGCACTCTCTAGCCACAGTAGGGTTGTATGCAGGTGATACCGTGTGTTTTGTTCTATCTAGAAATCCTTCAGTTCATCGACCGAATACAAACCATTCAGATTCCATGCATACATCCCGACGGTGCATATAGTCAAAACATACGGTTTGTATTCGCATATAGCCATTATTACAAATCACCAACATCCCTATCTAGTGTTGTGGTTTTCTTCTGCGCCGTAGCCATGGAGCATCTTCATCATTTAACAGGATGCATGGGTCAGTTTTCACTGTGAAGGGCGGAATTTCATGAAACTTATTATAATCTTCTGACATGTCTGTCTTGTCATCCACTCCCACAATGTTTCTTTTCCCTGAAAGAACTATGCGGCGCTTTGGCTCATCGGACGATGTATTCTTTTGCTGATTTCTTTTTCTCGATTTGGTAGACATGTCCTTCACATAGAAAACCTGAGCCACATCGTTCGCTAGGACGAATGGTTCGTCCATGTATGCAAGCTTTTTGAGATCCACTGTTGTCATGTCGTACTTTTGGTCTACATGTACCCCGCCTCCTGTCAGCTTGACCCATTTGCACCGAAACAAAGGGACCTTAAAAGTAGGTCCATAGTCAAGTTCCCATATCTCCTCTATGTATCCATAATATGTGTCCTTCTGCCCATTGTCGTCTGTTGCATCAAAGCGGACACCACTATTTTGGTTGGTGCTCTTTTTATCTTGGGAGATCGTGTAAAATGTATTCCCATTTATCTCGTACCCTTGGAAAGTACATATAGTCGACGATGGTAACCTGGCCAACAAGTATAGCTGATCTCCAACAGTGTTGTTATTCATGAGATGTGTCTGCAACCAACTGCCGAAAGTCGCCTCGTGTTCCCCTTTAATCCAGGATTCATGCTCCCCCGGGTTTTTGGCGCGTAGAATATTCTTGTGTTTCTCGATATACGGAGCAACCACGGTGGAATTGTGTAGAACTGTGTAGTGTGCTTGAGTGAAAGAAAGCGCGTCCCTACATACCGTTGTTTTCCTTCCTAGTGTGCCTTTTCCAGTCAGCCTTCCTTCATACCGAGATTCAGGAACACCAATCGGCTTCAGGTCAGGAAGAAAGTCAACACAAAACTCAATGACCTCCTCTGTTCCATAGCCCTTGGAGATGCTTCCTTCTGGCCTAGCACGGTTATGAACATATTTCTTTAAGACTCCCATGAACCTCTCGAAGGGGAACATATTGTGTAGAAATACAGGACCGAGAATTCTAATCTCTTCGACTAGGTGACTAGAGGTGCGTCATAATATTGAAGAAGGATGGCGGGAACAACAACTCGAAGCTGACCAGACATTGGACCACATCAATCTGTAACCCTGTTAGACTTTCTGGATCGATTACCTTCTGAGAAATTGCATTGAGGAATGCGCATACCTTCACAATGGCTAGTCGAACATTTTCTGGTAGAATTCCCCTCAATGCAACCGGAAGCAATTGCGTCATAAGCACGTGGCAGTCATGAGACTTTAGGTTTTGGAATTTTTTCTCTTTCATATTTACTATTCCCTTTATATTCGACGAGAAGCCAGACGGGACCTTGATACTGAAAAAGAACTTCAAAAAAGATTTCCTTCTCTTCTTTGGTAAGAGCGTAGCTGGCAGGCCCTTGAAACTGCCCTGCATGCATGCCGTCTCGTCCTTTATGACGTTGCTGGTCCTCCCGTGCTTCCGGTGTATCTTTTGACTTCCCATACAAGCCCAGGAAGCCTAGAATATTCACGGAAAGATTCTTCGTCAGGTGCATCACGTCGATTGCAGAGCGAACCTCATGGACTTTCCAATATTCTAGCTCCCAAAATATAGATTTCTTCTTCCACATGGGTGCGTGTCCGTCAGCGTCATTCGGAACAGGTTCTCTGCCAGGACCCTTTCCAAAGATTACATTTAAATCCTTGACCATACGAAATACATCAGCTCCACTACGGGGGACAGGCTTCGTCCGGGTTTCTGCCTTGCCATTGAAATGCTTGCCTTTTTTCCTTAAGTGATGCCTATGCGGAAGAAAACGACGATTGTACGGGTACACATTCTTCCTACATTTATCCAGATATATACTTTCAGTCTCATCTAAACAGTGCGTGCATGCACTGTATCCTTTGTTCGTCTGTCCTGAAATATTACTAAGTGCAGGCCAATCATTGATGGTTACACCTGGTTCGGCCCACAACTGTAAAAGTTCATCAACTAATGGCCTTAGATACACATCAATGTCGTTGCCGGGTTGCTTCGGGCCTTGGATCAGCACTGGCATCATAATGAACTTCCGCTTCATGCACAACCAAGGAGGAAGGTTGTAGATACATAGAGTCACGGGCCAGGTGCTGTGACTGCAGCTCTGCTCCCCAAAAGGATTCATGCCATCTGTACTTAGACCAAACCATAAGTTCCTTGCGTCACCTGTAAAGTCCGGGAACTCTCTCTCGATTTTTCTCCACTGCCGACCATCAGCCGGGTGCCTCAACATCCCATCTTTCTTACGGTCTTCCATGCCATCGCAACAACTTGGCATGCTCTTTGTTTCTGAAGAAACGTTTCAACTGTGGTATTATAGGAGCATACCACATCACCTTGGCAGGAACCCTCTTCCTGGGTGGCTCGCCCTCAACATCACCAGGGTCATCTTTTTTTATCTTATACCGCAATGCAGTGCATACCGGACATTTATCCATATTCTCGTACTTCTCACCACGGTAGAGGATGCAGTCATTAGGGCATGCATGTATCTTCTGCACGTCTAATCCTAGAGGGCAGACAAGCTTCTTTGCTACGTACGTACTGGCGGGCAATTCGTTATTTATTGAAAGCATCTTCTTCATTAGTACCAGCAACTTTTCAAATCCCGAGTCAGTCACACCGGTCTCTGCCTTCCACTTCAGCAATTCTAGTGTGCTACCCAGCTTCTTCTGGCCATCTTCACAAGTTGGGTACAACAATTTGTTGTGGTCCTGTAACATCTGCTCGAACTGCAACCTCTCCTTTTCTGTGTCGCAGTCTCGCTTTGCATCAGAAATGACCCGACCAAGATCATCAGCGGGCTCATATGCTGCCCGTTCTTCACCTTCTTCTTCTTCATTGTCTTCCATTGCGGCATCAGCGTATTCAGGGAACATAGATCGGTAGTTGTCATCATCGTTCTCTTCTTCATCGCCGTCTTCCATCATAACCCCTCTTTCTTCGTGATAGGTCCAAACATTATAGCCGGACATGAAACCGGACCGAAGCAGGTGGCTCTGAATGACTCTTGAGGAAGTGTAATCCTTCTCATTCCGACATTCGACACACGCACAACACATAAAACCATCCCGCCACTTGTTCGCCTCGGCCACAACGATAAAAGAACGCACGCCTTCTCTATAAGTGCCAGAGCGTCGGTCACCGTACATCCATGGGTGGCCCATCTGCATCATGCAACTATATATCAAACGCAATCACGATGCTAAAATTAGTACCGCGTGGTCTAAACGAGAAAGTAGTTGCTAACCTTTTAGCAAACTTGGAAACAAAGAGGAGGAAGCTTAAGTGTGGCTCGGACACCTCATATCATGTTTGTTTTGTGTGAACTCAAGTGGCATCGCTCTAACAGGCATTTCACCGAACACCTCTAGTGCATATGTAGAAAAAAAAACTAGCACAAAACCTACACCACCTCCCACCAGGAAAAAAAACAAGAGAGTGTCGCGGAGGGGGAAGAGGGGCTGCATATATATAGGGCCAGACCATTTGTCCCGGTTTGAGATACAAACCGGGACAAAAGGCCACCAAAACAGGGTCACAAGCTTTTGTCGCGGCTCGTATACCAGGCCGTGACTAATGATCGCGGCAGAAATTTGGACAGTTTTCTTTGCCGCGGCAGAGAATTCATTTTCTTTTCATTTTATTTTTTTCTTTTCTTCATTTCAAAATAGTTTTCGTATATTTCTACGCTACCCTCATACCGTACACTTTTGGAATAGAAGAGAGAGGGATCGACAGAGAGAGAGTTTTAAATCCTTAACTTTCAAAATTCCATAACTTTTGTTCCACTTGGCCAAATTCAACAAATTTTTAGTCATTACAAAATCCTTAGAATGTGTAGAACTCTTTATAATAAAAAAATTACTTTTGATACGTGCACAAACTTGCTATTGCTGAATATTAGTACGGTCCAGAGATAATTAACAATATAAAGGGAAAACAAGTGCTAAATAAATCCAAAGATCACACACAACTTTTTATAATTTCAATCAAACGTCTCACATATGACAATTATTGTTGAGACGATCTAGATCGACACATTGAGACATATGCACATACCAACCGAGACACCTCCACTAGTAGAAAAAGGGGCATTGGTCCCGGTTCCAAAGGGCCTTTGGTCCCGGTTTTCTAACCGGGACTAAAGGGTCGGGACAAAAGGGGGGGGGGCCTTTCGTCCCGGTACCTTAAGAACCGGGACCAATGGGCCTCCACGTGGGCGGGGCGGGGGGCTCCGGGCCGGAACCCTTTGGTCCCGGTTGGTATTACCAACCGGGACCGAGAGTTTTTTTTTAACCAAATGCTTTTTTTTTGTTTTAACCGAATGCTTTTTTTTGTTTTAACCAAATGCTTTCTTTTGGGGGGGGGGGGGGGTTTAAATCAATAGGTGCCGTGTCGCCGTGCCGTGCCGTGCCGTGTTGTGCCGTGTCGTCGTGTCCGATGCCGTGTCGTGTCGTGCCGTGTCAGTGGTACTACCATGCATTAATATTTGATTCATATATACATACATAACGTTTCTCACACGTCGAGATCATGTTTCATATATACATACATAACGTCACACGCCGACATAATGTTTCTCACACGTCGAGATGATGTCAATTACATGTCCTCGGGCAAAACAAAATTTGCCGAGTGAAAAAATTCTCCATCTCTCTTCAGGACCGCGGAGTTAAAAAATCCCGCAATTTCCTCTTGAAGTGCTTTTAGGCGCTTCGATGGTATGAGCTGGTCCCGCATTCTCTCCATCTAGATCAATATGAATATGTGAGTTGTTTATAACTATATATATATATATGAAATCATAATAAAATAATTTATGGATGGAAGTCAACACAATATGCATGGTAATAAAAAGTGAGAAGAGTGTATACATACATCACGCGTTCTTTGTTCTCTATTCCGCTCTAAGACAAAAGAGCGTATGTACTCGCAAACATAGAATCCACATAAATTTGTCCCAGTATCCTGCCTCAGACACCACTTTACAAAAAAATAGAATTTAATCAAATAAGTGAAGCTTCATAATGGTATTGAAACTAGAATTAAAGAGTTGCTTCATAATGGAGCAATATATATAGTACTACTTACGTTGGTGGTATAAAAATACAGCTCCGGTTTCCACTCCCCTGGAACGATCTTGATGAACCGTTTCCAAACACTGCCCGCCAATAGAAAAATGATTAAAGAAGTTATTGATTAGTTGATATCTGAAAATGAATGACAGAGGTCGATATAGAGCGATAATGATTGAAATTACATCTGGAGCATATCTTGAATGCGTTGGTACTTTTCCATTGGTTTCCTTAGCGAGTCCATGACTTGAACGACTCCTTGGTCAACTCTAATGATTAGCAGAATCCAGTGGAAACTGCGCACGTTTATATGTCAATGACTCATCGGTTACACTAAAGATATGCAAAGCAAAATAGAATGGGTAGAAGGTAACACTCACTTGTTGACGTAAGGAAAAAGTATTTCTCCGCAAGTATTTTGGTTCACTAACCAATTGACCAAGCTATCCTCGGTGGTCTTCCAATTGTATTGTACGGTCACTTCATGAATATAATTTGGGTCAATGAACCCAGTGTCATAGATGCCCTTTTTCTGCATTCGACAATCATCATTCTACAATACAAAAGAATATAGTGAGATAATTAAAGGCAATGAACGTGCAGAGCTGAAGACTTAATTAAATTGCAGAAATAAATCACTTACAAACAATAGGAACTGACGATGACTTTGTCGAGGGCATCTTGATTGAATAACTGAAATACTTCCGAAAACGGAATATATAACAAGTCATCCGTGAAGTAATGCTTTTTCTTATAACTCACCCAGAAAGCTTCATGCCCGGCCGCTGCAGCTTTCTCGTACCAGTGATGCAATCGACGCAATTGGTATGATAGAGAACTGATCTCCTCAGGTCTGACCAGGGACTTCCCGGGTTTATATGTCCATGCATACTGATACTGTTGCTGTGGTTGTACGAGCTGGGCAACTGTTTTAGTTGAGATCACCTTCAGCGGGGATATCGACTTTTTTGCCTGTTCTCCGAGCTGGGCCACTTGTTTCCCGCGTTTTGCAGCATAGAACTGCTCCTTCTTTAGTCGATCTGCCGCCTCCTTGTCCTCCTTCATCTTCTGCTTCTTTAGGAGATAGGCAGCCTTCTTTTCCTCGGCCTCTTGACTAATTGTCTTCAGCATGACACGATCATAGTCATCTGCCAATGGAGGTGACTTTGGCCGGGGATTCCTGAAATTTTTCAGAAATGTCTCAACTTTTCTGGATCCAGTTTCTCTCTAGGCGGGGGCCGTTTCGGAGCTAACTGTTCTGTAATATGGGCACGCACCGATTCCTCGAGCTCCTCTGGAGTCAAGTCGTAAGGTCTCTTTGGAATAGGCTTTAGCAACTCCCGTTCCGCTCGAGATAACTTATCTGCACGCGTCGACGTGAAGGATAGTTTCCGCTTTGACGAGAAGGTCTTTTCCCGGGGCGGAATTGAAGGACGGGACGTCGCGCGCGATGGACTCGCGACGGATGGGGCATCGAGGGATGGATCTTCATGTGAGGAGGATATATCTTGGGGGGATGAATCTTTAGGTGGGGGAGATGGATCTTTAGGCGGGGAGAGATGGATCCTTAGGTGGGGGGGATGGATCCTTAGGTGGGGGGGATGGATCCTTAGGTGGGGGGGGATGGATCTTGCGGTGGGAGGGATGGATCTTGACGCGGGGGGGATGGATCATTAGGTGGGGGGGGGGTGGATCTTGAGGTGGGGGTCTGCTGCTGGATCGAGGAGTGAAGTTCGGAAACATGATGTTTTCCTTGTTCCAGAGAGCGATACCCTTCTCGACTTCTCCCAGTGTCTTCTCGCCGTCACCTCCGGGAATGTCAAGTTCCAGATTAGCATATAACGGCACAACTTGATCCACCCCGACACGAGCATAGCCCCGTGGAATCCTTCGAGATGGTAGCTTGCTCCAGCTGGATTAGGTAAAGCATAGCCGACCGCCACCTTGAAAGACATGTTCTTCATTGACATGTGTAGCTCACAGTCTGTCTTCTCCGTGATATCATCCACGGGGTAGTGAGCCGCCGGTTGAAATTGAGAATTTTCCAAATGAGTGGAACCCACGCTGCTTTTCCGCTGATCAGATGGGGCGGCTTGTACCTGCAGCTGAGATTCATTTTGCTTACTAATTGACTCGAGTCGCTCCTGCTGCTCCTGCACCTTGCGTTCCAGTGCTGATAACCGGTCAGACTCCTGCTTCTTTCTTCTCTGACGGCTTCTATAAGTATCAGCGTCTTCAGGAAAACCTTGCTTCAAGGTGACACCGGCTCCATAGCCTCGTAATCGTCCAACGTGTTCAGGATTCCCGAGTGCTTGTGTCAGCTCGTCATTCTCTCTGTCAGGGACGTACTCTCCCCTGCGAACTTTATCTATTGCGTCCTCAAGTTGTTTGGTTATATACTCAATTTTTGCCTTCCATTTTCCCTGAGCAATAATCTTTCCTGTCTGTGGGTCCAACCCTGCCCCATGCGCGAACAACCAAAACTTGGACCTCGGGGGCCAATCCGCTGTCTGTGGAATGATCCCGTTATCAAGCAGTCGTGCTTCAAAGGCTTCCCACTTAGGCACGGCAGCCCTGTAGCCACCTTCCCCCAAATGGTGGTGATATTCCTTCTTCGCAGCATTTAACTTATTTTGAACCGATCGGGCCAGAGCGCCCTCCGATTTTCTTTGCTCCACAAATGTGGGCCACTGCTGTTTAATCTTCACTAGTGCTCCAGTGAAATCTGGATCCGTCTCCTCGGCCTTTATATAAGCTTTCCATAAGTTTTTCTTCCACGTCCGGAATTGTTTGGCCATCTTACTAAGCGACCACTCCTTCACTTTGTCCATCAGGGGAACCGGCAGATCTGGCGGTAGGCTGACCTTTGTTAAGAGCGTGTCCCAACACAATGTTTTTAGCCTCTCCTCAACATAAGTAGCTGGGTTGTTTACATCCTTCGGCTTAATCCACTCTTCAAGGTTGATCGGGACAATGTCCCTTACAATAACCTCGCATTGATTAATGTATTTGCGGCGGTTGTCGATGGGTTCCAAAGGTTCCCCACTAGCACTAACTTGGTTGATCACTATCCTACGACCCTCCTTCAACGGCTTCGTCAGGGCCTCGTTTCGGCAATGCTATAGATGAGGATGATCCGGAGGGCTAAAAGAAAAAAATGGTTCATTAATAACAACAATATACAACTCAAATAATACATCTAGTGTGATCGATGTACATAGGCTTATTATACCTCGCCAGAGTTTCTAATGGGCACTTCTTCCCCCTCTCTATCATTTTCTTTTTCCTGAACCCCCTCACCGGAATCGTTCAGAAATTGGGAGCCGTAATCTTCACCGGTGAAGGCATCTTCTTCACCGACAGGCGCGGCCGCACGTCCTGCTATAACTTCCATGATTCGCAGTTCGGCGTCCTCATCTCTGTCGATGTCCGGAAAATTTGGATCCATCTTCTGCACAAACTTTTCCAAGTCTGTCGCTTGCTAACCTGGAAAATAAAAACAAAATCAAGATTAATTAATTTAACCTAGCATCAATATCATCCATATATGTCTTGGACAGCCAACGAGTTATGGGATTTTCTTCTCTATTCACATGTTCATAATCTTCCTTAATGATTGAGAAAGCATTTAGCATATTTTTTGACAGGAACTTTATCAACGAACAAGTGGGAATCGTCGTTGCAAACACTCAAAGTTAATACACTTGAGAAATTCATCATATATGTTTGAAAGTCATCTATAGGTGAAGTACTCACCACTTACACATTTAAAATCATGAAAAATACAACAAAACTAGGAATCAAATATACATAGTCATTTATGATACGAATTGTTTGTTACAAACTGTCTTACACTGGAATTTTACAAATACATAAATACAAGAAGGAAATTACAAAAGAATCGGCCTCTGAAAAGTAGTACTCCCTCTGTCCCTAACATAGTAACAAATTTAAAAAACAAATTTCTCACTAACACTAACACTAACATTTCCTAACACACTAACACACTAACATTTTTCATGTCAAACAAAAACACTAACATTTCTAGGAAAATTTGATTTTACTTCTTTTTGCTCTAACAAATTTACCTAACACTACACATGCATTTAAATTTACTTAACACTACTAAAAATTTCACTAACCTAAATTTACCTAAATTACACTTAGCCCAAATTTACTTAACACTACTAAAAATTACACTAACCTAAATTACCTAATTACACTACCTAAATTACACTACTTAAGTTTACCTAAATTACACTAACCTAAATTTTCACTTAGCCCAACACAAACTAACTTAAAATTCTACAAATTTTCCTAAAATTAGAGGAGGAGAGAGGGAGGAGAGGAACCACCGTACCTCAATTGGGAGGGGATCGGCGGCGGCGGCCCGTGGAAGGGGAGAGGGCGGTGGCACGGCAGCCTGGCGGCAGGGGTCGAGGGCGGCGCGTCGACACGGATGGAGGGGAGGCACGGCGGGGTCGGGGAGATGGAGAGGCGACGGCCGGCGGGGAGCGCGCGTGGTGGCCGGGCCTCGGGCGGAGGCGACAACGGCGGGGAGAGGACGGGCCGAGCGCGTGGACGTCGATCTCACCGGTGGCCGGGGAGAGGGAGGGGAGAGGGCGGCGGCGCGAGCAGCCTGGCTGGCAGGGTCGAGGGGCGGCGCGTCGGGGAGAAAATGAGAAGAAGAATAGGTGGAACCGCTCAAATCGACGCGGAAGGGACCTTTGGTCCCGGTTCCAGCCACGAACCGGGACCAAAGACCGTTTGGTCGCGGTTGGTAACACCAACCGGGACCAAAGGTCCCCCCGGCCGCGAAAATATGCGCGCGAAGCCCAGCGGGCCTTTGGTCCCGGTTGGTGTTACCAACCGGGACCAAAGGCCTTTTTTTCTGTTTTCTTTTTTTGTTTCTATTTCTGTTTTCTAGTTTCTTTTTCTGTTTTCTTTTTCTGGTTTCTTTTTTGTTTCTTTTTCTGTTTTCTTTTATAGTTTCTTTTTATTATTTAAAAAGTCATATAATCATTATCTTTTTATTATTTATTTTTCTAGTTTCTTTTTATTATTTGAAAATCATATCTTTTTCTAGTGTCTTTTAAAATGTTCCAGTATTTGAAAATCATTATCTTTTTATTATTATTTTTCTAGTTTCTTTTTATATTTGAAAATCATATTTTTCTAGTTTCTTTTAAATGTTCAATACCTATTGATTTAATTATCTAAAATTGTATGATCGTATATTTTAAGCATACTTGCAATTAATTGCCCATGTGGTCATTATGGCAAAGAAAAAATAAGAGAGAAAAAAACAAAAGCCCATTACTACCGGTGTCATGTGGCTGATCCAACACTGGTTTTGCCCATCTGGAAGCTTGCGCATCCATCTTGCGTCGTCGTGAGCAGCAAATCGACCTTTGATCCAAGCAGCCGCAAGACTTCTCTAATGATCTAACGACCGTCACAAAAAAGTGTTGGGAATGTTGTAGATCATTAGAGAGCCTTGCAGCTGCTTGGATCCGACCGAGGGGCACGGCTACGACTTCCACCACCACCACTCCCACCTCCTCGGCAATTCATCATTGTGTCACCCTAATCCAGTGGTTGGATTCAACCTACCTGAGGGCTTGTGTTTCCAACAGCGTCGTTGTGTTGTCCTTATTCACCGACCTACAGGAGGTGGCTCCAATGGCTGGCCGGTGAACAAGGACAAACACAATAATGCCAGGGAACATGCCAGCAGGTAGGCTAAATCCAACCATTGCGTTCGGTGGCAAAGGTAGACGCTCAAAAGAAACCAATGATTTGTATTCGGTCTTTGCCTTCCGTACTCTCGTTCTTCATCTCCTCCTCGATCATGTTTGGTATTTATAGCTAAAAGATCAGGGCAACACTTCATCTTTAGTCCCGGTTGGTAGATTGAACCGGGACTAAAGAGCGTTGATATGTGTGCCATATCTTCTGCTTGAGATCCAACGGCTCAGAAGCGCTCGAAAGAAACACACCCTGATCCAACGGCCCACAAGCGCTCTAAAGAAACACACGATCCGTGTGCTTCCGATCAAACGGCTCACAAGAGCTCGAACGAAACACACGATCCGTGTGTTTCTGATCCAACGGCTCACATATCAACGCTCCTTTAGTCCCGGTTCAATCTACCAACCGGGACTAAAGATCCCTGATCTATTAGCTATAAATACCAAACATGATCGAGGAGGAGATGAAGAACAAGAGTACGGCAACAGCGGAGAAGAAGCTAGTCAAACTAGTCCGGAAGGCAAAGACCGAATACAAATCATTCGGATTCGCCTGCATACGTCCAACAGTGCATTTTATATGCAGGCACTCACGAGCCACTATTGGGCTGTATGCAGGTGAAACCGTATGTTTTGTTCTATATCTAGGAATCCTTCAGTTCATCGACCGAATACAAGTCATACAAGTCATTTGATATGCAGGTAATCACAAGTCAGGTGAAACCGTGTGCATTTGATAAAAGGTTTAATACATTATTACACATCACCACCAACATCCCTATCTAGTGTGTGTCCCTTTCTTCTTCGTGTGTGTCCCTTTCTTCTGATTGCGCCGCAACCATGGACAATCTTCATCATTCAACGCGATGGTTGGGTCAGTTTTAACCGTGAAGGGGGGAATTTCATGAAAATTATTGTAATCTTCCGACATGTCCGTCTTGTCCTCCACTCCTACGATGTTTATTTTTCCTGAAAGAACTATGTGTTGCTTTGGCTCATCGTATGATGTATTCGCTTGCTTATCTTTTCTTTTTTTCGGTCTGGAAGACATGTCCTTCACATAGAAAACCTGAGCCACGTCATTGGCTAGGACGAATGGTTCGGTGTCGTACCCAAGATTTTTTACATCCACCGTAGTCATTCCGTACTTCGGGTCTACATTTACCCCGCCTTCCAGGTTGAACCATTTGCACCTGAACAAAGGTACCTTGAAAGAAGGTCCATAGTCAAGTTCCCATATCTGCTCTATGTAACCATAATATGTGTCCTTTTTCCCATTGTTGTTTGTTGCATCAAAGCGGACACCACTGTTTTGGTTGGTGCTCTTTTTATCTTGGTCGGTCGTGTAAAATGTATTCCCATTTATCTCGTACCCTTGAAAAGTCAATATAGTCGACGATGGTGCTTTGGCCAACAAGTATAATTGTTCTTCAACAGTGTTGTCATTAATGAGACGTGTTTGCAACCATCCGCTGAAAGTCTTCATGTGTTCTCTTTCAATCGATTCTCCAGGCTGCTCCGGGCATTTAGAGCGTAAAATATTCATGTGTTCCTGGATATACGGAGCCACCAAGATGGAATTATGTAGAACTGTGTAGTGTGCTTGATTGAAAGAATCCCAGTCCTTACACACTATTGCTTTCTTTCCTAGCGTGCCTATTCCACGCAGTCTCCCCTCATGGCGCGATTGAGGAACACCGATCGTCTTAAGGTCAGGAATAAAGTCAACACAAAACTCAATTACCTCCTCTGTTCCATAGCCCTTGGAGATGCTTCCTTCGGGTCTAGCACGGTTATGAACGTATTTCTTTAACACTCCCATGAACCTCTCAAAGGGGAACATGTTGTGGAGAAATACAGGACCGAGAACATTAATCTCTTCGACTAGGTGAACTATGAGGTGCGTCATAATATTGAAGAAGGAAGGTGGGAACACCAACTCGAAGCTGACAAGACATTGGACCACCTCCCTCTGTAAACCTGGTAGAGTTAATGGATTGATCACCTTCTGAGAAATTGCATTGAGAAATGCACATAGCTTCACAATGGGTACTCGAACATTTTCCGGTAGAAGCCCCCTCAATGCAATTGGAAGTAATTGTGTCATAATCACGTGGCAGTCATGAGACTTTAGGTTCTGGAACTTTTTCTCTGCCATGTTTATTATTCCCTTTATATTCGACGAGAAACCAGACGGGACCTTGATACTACTCAGGACTTCAAAAAAGATCTCCTTCTCTTCTTTGGTAAGAGCGTAGCTGGCAAGACCTTGATACTTATCTGGATTCAGGTGCTCGTCTCGTTCGTGCATACGTTGGTGGTCCTGTCGTGATTCCGGTGTATCTTTTGTTTTCCCATACACGCCCAAGAAGCTTAGTAGGTTCACGCACAGATTTTTCGTCACGTGCATCACGTCGATTGCAGAGCGAACCTCCAGTATTTTCCAATAGGGTAGCTCCCAAAATATAGAGCACTTCTTCCACATGGGTACGTGTCCATCAGCGTCATTCGAAACAGACACTACTAGGAAACTAGCTATAGGTGGAATGCTATTTTGTGGCGCACCAATATTTCATGCGCCACTATTTTTTTTTTGTGGCGCATCAGTTCCATGCGCCACTAAAAGAAGAAATTCTGTGGCGCATCTGGAGGACATGCGCCACTAAAAGAAGACATTCTGTGGCGCACCTTCCTCCATGCGCCACAGAAATTCTGTGGGCCCCACAACCAACGGCTGGCTTGCATCCTACGCCGCCTTTTCTGTGGCGCATGAAGCAAGGTGCGCCACAGAAATGTATATTTCTGTGGCGCATCTGGCCAGATGCGCCACAGAAATATGGTGGGCCCGGCACCAATGATTAGGGGCTGCACAATTCTGTGGCGCATGGGTCCACATGCGCCACAGAAAGTGACATTTCTGTGGCGCATGTGGTTCCATGCGCCACAGAATTGTGCAGCATTTTTTCACCCCACGCACCCCCCCAGTGGATCGCCTTTTTAGTTTTGCACGTAGGGAAAGAAAATGATAAAAAATTCAAAAAATAAAATCCTTTTAGATATATGGAAGGTTTAGGGTCTAGTTTGTAGGAAAAATTTGAAATACACATTTTGACCTTTTTTCCAATAGTAGGTGAAGAAATATTAATTGGCCATAACTTTTGCATACGACGTCGAAAAAATGCGTATAATAGCTTAAAAAAGTTACCCGGTCAGCCATTCACAGAATCCTCAAATTCCAAACAAGAAAAAGTTACGGGCAACAGAAGAACTTTCCCAGCAAAATCAAAAAAATTCAAAAAAAGGAAAAAAAAATTCTGTGGCGCATGTCTAGCCCATGCGCCACAGAATTGTGAGATTCGAAATTTGAATCCCGCTGGCGCCCTCATCTCCCTCTCTTTTCCCCTTTTCTCCTCATCTCCTCCAATTCTCCCTCCACTTCTCTCTCCACTTCTCCTCTTTCTTTCTCCTCTTCCCTTCTCCTCTACACTTCTCTCCCCTTCTCCTCCCTCCTCCATCTCTTCTCCTCTACTCCACATCTTCTCTACTCCTCCTCCACCTCCACCTCCACCTCCACCTCCACCTCCACCTCCGGCGACCTCCTCCACACCTCCGGCGAGCTCCACAACTCCGGCGACCTCCTCACCACCCCGGCGACCACCTCCACAACCCCGACGACCTCAACCACGACGACCTCCACCTTCGGTGACCTCCTCCTCCACCTCCGGTGACCTCCTCCACCACCGGCAACCTCCTCCTCCACTCCAGTGACCTCGGCCTCCACTCCGGCGACCTCCTCCTCCACTCCGACGACCTCATCCGGTGACCTCCGACGACCCCTTCCTCCACCCACGGCAACACGGTCTCCGACGAGCTCCGACGAAATTCCGGCGAAATTCCGGCGGCCAGATCTAGATCCAGATCTAGATCATCTAGATCTGGCCGCCCTTTTTTTTGAAATTCAAAAAAAATTCTGTGGCGCACCAAGGTGGGATGCGCCACTAAAATATTTCTGTGGCGCACGGTGTTGGGATGCGCCACAGAATTTGGCATTTCTGTGGCGCACCACCGGCGTGCGCCACAGAAATATATTTTAGTGGCGAGGATTTAGTGGCGCATCCACTATTTCCAGGGATGCGCCACAGAATCGTGAAAAGGTGCCCCACTGATAGCCTGTTTCCTAGCAGTGAGATAGACTGCCAGGACCCTTTCCAAAGATTACTTTTAAGTCCTTGACCATGTCATATATAACATCACCATTAGGTAATTTAGGATTCGTCTGATGATTTGGCTCACCTTCGAAATGCTTGCCTTTCTTTCTTACGGCATACCCTTTTGTAAGAAATCGCCGATGCCCCAGGTACACATTCTTGTTTCCCATATGTATACTTTCAGTCTCACCTAAACAGTGCGTGCATGCATTGTATCCCTTGTTTGACTGTCCTGAAATGTTACTAAGTGCAGGCCAATCATTGATGGTTACAAACAGCAACGCTCGTAGGTCAAATTCCTTTTGTTCGTGCTCAGATCATCCCACATAGGTACACCTTCGTCACGCCACAACTGTAAAAGTTCTTCAACCAATGGCCTCAGATACACATCAATGTCGTTGCCCGGTTGCTTCGGGCCTTGGATGAGCACTGGCATCATAATGAACTTCCGCTTCATGCACAACCAAGGAGGAAGGTTATAAATACACAGAGTCACAGGCCAGGTGCTATGACTAGAGCTCTGCTCCCCGAAAGGATTAAAGCCATCTGTACTTAGCCCAAATCTTAAGTTCCTTACGTCAGCTGCAAATTCCGGGAACTCCCTGTCGATTTTTCTCCACCGCGACCCATCGGCGGGGTGTCTTAACATCAGGTCTTTCAAACGGTCTTCTTTGTGCTATCGTAACAACTTTGCATGCTCTTTGTTTTGGAACAAACGTTTCAATCATGGTATTATAGGAGAATACCACATCACCTTGGCAGGAACCCTCTTCCTAGGGCACGGCTCACCCTCAACATCACCAGGGTCATCTCGCCTTATTTTATACCGCAATGCACCGCATACCGGGCGTGCATTCAAATTCTCGTACTCCTCACCACGGTAGAGGATGCAGTCATTGATGCATGCATGTATCTTCTGCACCTCTAATCCTAGAGGGCAGACAACCTTCTTTGCTTCGTATGTACTGGGGGGTAATACGTTATCCCTTGGAAGCATCTTCTTTATTATTTTCAGCAATTTTTCAAATCCCTTGTCAGATATACCATTCTCTGCCTTCCATTGCAGCAATTCCAGTGTGGTACCAAGCTTTTTCTGGCCATCTTCGCAAGTTGGGTACAACAATTTCTTGTGATCCTCTAACATGCTCTCCAACTTCAACCTCTCATTTTCACTTCTGCTGTTTATCTGTGCATCAAGAATGGCCCGACCAAAATCATCATCGTGCTGATCAACAATGGGCTCTTCTTTAGCTTCGTCTTCCCCCATTGCAGTATCACCGTCTTCGGTGAATGTAGGATAGTTGTCATTATCCTCTTCTTCTTCATTTTCTTCCATTATAACCCCTCTTTGTCCGTGCTTGGTCCAACAATTATAACCGGACATGAAACCATGCTGCAACAGGTGGACGTGAATGGTTTTTGAGGTAGAGTAATCCTGTGTATTCTTGCAGACGCTACATGGACAAGAAATAAAACCATTCGACGGCTTGTTTTCTCAGCCACACGGAGAAAATAATGCATGCCATTAATATAGTCGGGAAATCGTCGGTCACTGTACATCCATTGCCGGCTCATCTGCATTATATAAATATATCAAAAACTATTGCACTACATCAAGAGTATATAATAGTGACCAAATTAGTTAATACAAGTTCATCACATTAAAACCAAAGTAAAGTAATTGCAATGCATAGTCCTCATAAAACATACATTAATTGAAACTAACATACAACTATCTAAATAATTTAAATCCAAAACCAAATGCGATCAAAATCGCAACTAAGGTAACTACTGAACCAACAACATAATGGTACCAAGCCTCCTGACTAATGGAATATTTTCTAATCTTTTTAATCTTCAAGCGCATTGCATCCATCTTGATCTCATGGGCATGTGCGACGTCGGCAAGCTTGAACTCGTGTTCATCGATGATGTCGGCAAGCTTCAACTCCAATTTCCTCTTCTCTTCTAGGCATTGCAGACGAAGATCTTCACTTCTTTCCAATTTTGCTTTCAAATCATTGTTTTCTTTTACAAAAAACTCGACAATAAGGTCGGTTGGAATTTCCGGTTCAACTACCTCCTAGATAAAAGTTTCTATGTCAAGTTGGTAGGTATAGTTGTTTTAAACACGAAATGAAACAAATAGTTATGAAAATATACCACATCCGAATCATAGACCGGACAAGGGCCGACGGTGGCGGATATCAAAACCATGACACTATACATATAAAAAAAACATAAGAAAATATACAAGAAATAAATATGCTTTTAAATCATACATGTCATTTTTCTTAAAATAGAAGATAAAGAAAAAAAGCTCATCGAGGTGGTGCCGGTGACGGGACGACGCGGGCTATCGACGGCGGTGAGGACGGGACGACACTAAAATCCACAAATAATAAATTAATTTGAGCTCAAAATGCATATAAAAAATAAACTCTCTAACTTAGGCATTTCATCAAACACCTTGCTTGCACTACAAAAAATGAAATGAGCTAAACTAGCAACGAAATGAGCTAAAGTTGCAACTTCGGAGGAAAGGATGATGTTGCTAACCCTTGAATAGATGGGGGTACCTTTAATCCTCACAAGTGGTGCAAAAAAATGGGGATTAACTTGAGTGAGTGAGAGGAAAAGGAGGAGAAATGAGTGATGAACTCGAGCTCAAAATGGTGGTGGCCTCGGGTGGAAGATATGATATATGTGCAGGGAAGACCTTTGGTCCCGGTTCCAGCCACAAACCGGGACCAAAGGCTCCCTGCCAGGGGTCCCACGGCTGCGGCAGACGCCAGCAGCATGTGCTAACCCTTTGGTCCCGGTTCCAGTCACGAACCGGGACCAAAGGTCTCAATTGAACCGGGACCAAAGGTCCCCGGTGCCCCGGCCGATGGAACCGGGACCAATGGGGGCATTGGTCGCGGTTATTTAATGTGCCGGGACAAAAGGGCAGAATGGAAGCCTCTTTTTCCACTAGTGCTCCTAGCAATCTCGTAGCCTAGGCGAGCGTCCAGAGCGGCATACTTGATGCGATAAAAGCTCAATGGAAAGTTGCCCCAACCTCTCGTGAGGTCCTCTTCTTCCTCCTTTTTCTTCTCGTCCTCCTTCTTCTTCTTCTTCTTGTTGTTGATCTTCTTCTTCTTCTGAAGCGTTGTGCCAATAGTAAAATTGGCTAGAGCATAGAGACTCGGAAGATTAGGGTACGTTGGGTTAGGGTGAACGGCCCGCTGGAGGGTCGACGGCGGACGGAATATGAATTCCGTAAGGCTCCAGCATACGTTGATCGTTGTTGATAGCCGCGCCGCAGAATTTGATGGTTTTGTCCATCAAGAAGTCCTTGAGGGCCTACGGCACCCGATCAGCGTAGCAAATATGGAACACCAACGTGTCGGTCTCCACGGAGAGTTGCAGGACGGCGGCACGCTGCCTCTCCTTGGGTGCGGCGTCGGTGAACTCGCAGTCGAGGCCCATGATCTTCTTCGGTGCGGCGTCGAGGTAGCGCCTCTTGACGTCGCGGATCCATCTCTCCACGGTTGATGCGCGGAGAGTGACCACGACCTTGAAGTTCATGTTGACGGCGTCGTCCTTGTAGTGGAACACCTGGGATCGAGATGGGCGCGCAAGTGGCTCCATGGCGCACGGCAGCGATTCGAGAGAGGATTTTTGAGTGGAGAGATTACAAAGAGGAGATGGTGCATTTGGCAAATGGCACTGTAGCTCTCTTATATAGAGATAGCAAGGGAGATGAGGAGGCCGTGGTAATTAACCCAACCGTGTTCCCAAAATCCATTAATTTGATCAACCTCTTCGTTTCCCCGTGTGATCAACCTCTTCGTTTCCCCGTGTGATCAAGCGCGGGAACTCAAAGGCCTTCGAATCACGAACCGTCGCGGGAAGGCGCGGTATTACTCCCGGTTCGAGACACGAACCGGGACAAAAGGTGGGGGCACATGTTCGCGGCGGCCGCAGATTCCATTTGTCCCGGTTGGTATCTCAATCCGCGACAAAAGGTTCCTAACGAACCGCGACAAATGGGCCGCAGATTTCGGGGCGACGTGGCCGGACTTGTAGTCGCGGGTTGAGACACGTCCGCGACTAATAGCCCGGGCGAAAGGCCTGTTTTCTACTAGTGCTCCGCCAGCGTGAGCCCAACGGCTCGCACTGACCTTGACTCGCGCCCTGATCGGGGGCGCTCAACCGAACCAATGGTTGGTGGGCCCCTGTGGCGCTGCCTATATAAAGTGGTGGGGGCTGGTGGCACTGACTACGAGGTTCACGTGTGCGCCAGGCACCCCACCGACACCCCTACCGATCTAGGGTTTGGCAGTAGCCACGGGAAGCACCACCACCACTCACTCCACTCACCCACCTCTCCGGCCACCACCACCTCCATGGCCGGCTCCAGCTTCTCCTCAAGAGTAAGGTGAAGGTACGGGATCCCTTCTCTCTCTCTCTGTCTCTCTCTCTGTCTCTCTCTCTTCCTCTCGGTCTCTCTCTCGCATTCGATACGCAGAAGGGGCCAAACCCTAAAGCATCTACCGTGATCGTTCTAGACCTAGATGATCTTGTTGTTGATCTTAACATTGGTATCAGAGCTGATCTAGGGTTCTAGATCTGTTCGGTAGCAAAAGAAAAGAAAAAGAAAAAGAATACCCTCTCCGAAACCCTAATGCCAAATCCAAAGAAAAAGGGCAAAGGGCAAAGAAAGAAAAGCTCACCGGTCTGCCCTCGGGCTCGCCGGCAAAGGGGGCCGTCGCAAGGCCGCCCCATTCCCTCTCGATCCGACGCGCATCGGCATGCCGAGGCGTCGGAAGAAGGAACACCTCCCTCGGGGGGCAAAGAACAGGGGCTCAATGGCCTCTCCGCTCGACGGCGGCGCACCCACCGCTAAGGGGACGCGCGACCGGCGAGAGGGGAGACCACCGGGCCACTCCCTCGCTTGGATCTGCGCCGGCGGAGGGAAAAGAACAGAAGGAGAAGGCGAAGAGGTGCTGGAGCGGCGCGCTGCGGTGGTGGTCGTCGTCTCCAGCTCGCCGTCGGTCGGCGGCGACCGCCGGACGGCCGGAACCCTAACTCTGGATCGCCAGATCGGGGGAAGAGGAGAGAGCGGCTCGACCGGGGGGAAATGAACTAGGGTTTGACCCCTCCCCGGCCGCACTGGCCATTTTGATCTGGCGATCTGCGCGGACGGTCGTTGGATCTCCATCCGACGGTCAGAAGCAAACCCTAGCTTGGTCTCGGGCTCTCGGGCTGAAAAGGGCAGGCCGTGGGCCGGCCGGACCGGTTGCGTGCTGCACGCGCGCGGCGCGTAAAGAAATGGGCCATGGGCCGAAAGTGGAAGGCCGTGGGCCGACAAATTCAGACAGAGTTTTTTCTGTGTTATTTTAGCTTTTTCTTTTTCCAGAAGCATGTTTTAGTTTGTTTTTTTGTTCAAATTTTGTACAAATTTCATCTAGTTTTCTATTCAAATTTATCCAACGATAATTTTTGTTTAGAGAACAGAAAAGTGACAGAAATGCTTCCAAAAAGTATAAAGTTCATGGAATTTTATTTCATGTTTTTCCGCTGCAAATAGAGTAATGTGCTCTTTTTAATTTTAAAAGTCAATAAAATTAAAAGGTGAAATTAAAAGAGCATGTTAAAGTGATTATTGCAATGTTTATGATTATGTTAAAGTTTTCACTGAGAAAATTTGTTTAGAGATCAAAAGAAAAGATATACAGATTCCTCTGTGAATTTGTTTAGATCTTTAATAAAATTCTCTAGGAGAATTTTAATTAAAGGATAGAAAAGTCTTCTAAGACAAAGTTTTTTGCTAAAAAGATGATCTCTTTCAAATTCAGTGAATTTGTTTAGATCTTTAATAAAATTCTCTAGGAAAATTTAATTAAAGGATAGAAAGGTCTTTCATGATAAAGATTTTGCTAAAAGATTGTCTCTTTTCAAATTCAATGAATTTGTTTAGAGAACAGACCAGAACAGTACATTGTTTGTGAAATATAGAAAATATTTTACCGTTTCTACTGTAAAATAAAAGGACTCTCCTCTAATTAAATTGGAACCAACGGGAAAATTTAATTAGAGAGGAGGAAAAAGAGAAATACTTGTTTAACAGATTAAATTATGGTATTGTTATTTTCTGACCAACGTTGATGATAGCAGTACTATAATTATATGAGTTCCATCGTCAAAGGGCTAGATCTCTGATAATTTTGCATCAAAGTGATCAGTTTTCAGAGAAAAGATAAAAGATGCTACTTGTTTGCATCTAACAGATAAATTTTCAAAGAAAAGATAAAAGATCAAGAGATGCTCTTGAACTATAGAAATATGTATATTTCTTGTTTCCGCTGCAATAGAATTGATGATAATGTTATTTTCTGAACAGAGTTCTTTATTGCAATAGAAACTTTATCATCATACTGTTTATAAGTTTTGTGCATTGATTCTATTTCTGCCCAACGGTGATGTAGAATTAGTGTAGAAAGATGATGTTTCATTCTAATTCTGCCCAACGGTGATTTAGAATATAAAAGAAAGTTTTAATGTGCATATCTTTAACCAGAAAAATGTAGGGTTAATTTTATGCTCATTATTGTTTATTATTGTTTAATATTTTCTCAGACAAAGATTCTCATGTTTTCATTCGTGAAAACAAAAGGATGGGTACTTGTACCCGAAAGATGACCAAGTAAGGTCATAAAGTGAGAGAGAATGTTCTCTCTAAAGAATGACTGCAAAAAGAAAAAGAATTCCTGGATATTAATCCAAGAATACAAATAGATCATTGAGAGTCTTGTCTGACATATGTCTTTCATGTACTCTCCATGAAGAAAACAAAGAAATCATTCTGAGTTTTGTTTAACGAATTTCTTTCATATACTCTATATGAAGAAATTTTTTAAACGAGCAACATGAATGCTTAATTTGACTAACATTGGATTAAGCATGTGTATAAAAGAGTATTCAGATTTATTTCTGAATTTGATGATTCAATATGCAGTCTAAAGAGCCAATTGTGGCATCTATGTCTCTTCATTACCCGCATGACGGGAAAAGACGATAATACCCGCATGACGGGAAAAGACGATAATAATACCCACGTGGTGGGAAAAGTCTGGGAAAATACCCGCATGGCGGGAGAAAATTTTGACAAAGGACTTATCCTGTATGACAGGAGAAAGATGTGACGAATCATGTGTTTTTATATCGATTGCACATTTTATGTGTCATAGTTATAAAACACTTAATGAGTTAAAAGAGAATAAAGTTACAAATGAACCTCAAGCTAAGAATGGTATGCAAGTGTGACTTGCAAAAAGTATCATTGAGAAAGAACTCTTGTGAGTTTTGAAAAGGAATGAGGAAAAAGTACTCCCATACATTAAAAGACAATTTCATTTTGAATAAAGCAAATAATCAAAGTTTCGAAATTGTGGCAAAAGGTTCTTGCCACATTTCGAGGGGGAGATAGAGAGTATTACAGAATAGACTCCCCTATACCTCAGATAATGTGATGCATATTATGTATCTAGGTGATCTATGATGAATTGTGATCGTCTGGGGGAGTACGAAGATCACAATAATGATACCCCTAAAGAAAAGAGATAGATGTATTATTGGATATTTATAGCTCCGAAAGGAGACTAAGGACGGTACTCAAAGTGCCATAAAGATATTGGATATTGATAGCTCCGAAAGGAGACTAAGGACGGTACTCAAAGTGCCATAAAGATTGACAGAATAACAGAATAAACCCAAATAAAAGGATTAAGGATATACCATTTGGAGAAAATGGAGTAATCTGGGGGAGCATGGTATGAACATACCTAAGGCTCGAATAGTTTTTATCTGGGGGAGCTTGTTGCTTCATAAAAGAGATGAACAAGTAAACATGGATCTTGTGTTTTAGGTCCTTGTAACAGCTATTGCCTTTTGGCAATAGAAGACTACAGAATTTATTGCCTCTAGGCAATGACAGAGCAACAACATCCCCATATGAGAAAACAGATGACTATAAAGTCTATATCAGAGAAATTTTAAATGAAGGTTGATCCCGCCTCATTTACAGAAATTAAAAGCAGCGCTCAATCGATTTTGACAAGTGTCTACTTGTCTTAATGATTAGAGACTATGTGAATCCCGACGATGTTTGGGACTCATAAGTAATTTCCAATGGAGCCAAAACAGTAGGCTATAATGGGTCTACAACACCAATGTGACTCCAAAGGAAATATGTAAAAAGCGATTTTAAATCGAAAGTTTTGCGCTAAGAGAATAAACAGATCATAATGAGTGCTAATGGCACATAATGATCTGAGTTACATCAGATGAAAGTAAAGATCACAAGGGATCTTATGGACTAGAGCAAGTCTCTAGAATCAAAAGTTATTTTGGGTTAAAGAAAATGAGAGGACAATCGCATTTGTGCAAACTCATAGAATGGGAAATTCATTTCCTAATCTCGTGTATGTGGATGATATCCTACTTGCTAGTGGTGATGTCAATCTACTACCGGCAGAGAAAAGAAATTCTTGTCCTCAAAAGAGTATTCTCGGTAGAGTGTCTCTCGTTATAAGTATCGAGATTAACTGAGAAAAGAAGAAAATGGGTATTGGAAATATCACATGGACATGCTGAGAAGAAGTCTCTATAGCATGCATGTCGAGAAAACCTACGCCTGTTCTTATTGACAAGGGTAATGGAATTGGGAACTTTAGTGTTCCAAGAGATAACATAGAAAGGATCAAATGGATATGGTACCATATGCTTCCGCTGTTGGTTGCTCAATATTACCCTGACAATTCATGTATCCGGGTTGTTTTGGCAATGTCCAATCCAGATATAGATCACTGGAATGGAATCAAAGATATCGGCCTCATACTAAAAGAAACATTGTGCTCTCAAAAGGTTGTGAGTACTCTGAAAGAATTTGTGAAATGTATAGCGAAATCCACAATTGTCGCTAAATTTTCACATTTGGAGTTTTTGTGTGGAAAATCTCCAAAGAATTAAAAGCTTGACATCAGTGTGATGTAAAGACATGCTATAGCATCATATGAGGCTGAGGGATAAGCAAAATGGTTAAGGAAACCTGTACCCGGTATTGATAATGGTTGACAACAGCAGTAACCATAAAGTAATTCACTCCTAAGACAACGAGTCAAGTGTGGTGCCAAACACATTGACACAAAGTTATACGTTGTAAAGGAGAAAGTCCGGAATTATGTTGAAATGCTTGGAGCATAAGAGGAACAGATAAAAGAAACACATAAGTATTTGCAGATCTGCTAATTAAAGGCTTACCGCCCAGTGTGTTTTGAAGAACACATAGTCGACATGGGTTTATGGTATAGTCTATATGATCTCCGGACAATAAAGAGGCCCAAAAAGATTAAAGAATTTGTTTCAAAACAAAGAGGTATATTGTAGCTGTCTGATTCTATTGGCAATTGAGCTGAGACGATGAAACATGCTCTATGTATCGATATGTGATGAAATGAGTAAAGTAAAAGTAAAGTTGAGATCAAGGGGGAGAATGTTGGATTGATCTCCGCCAGCGTGAGCCCAACGGCTCGCACTGACCTTGACTCGCGCCCTGATCGGGGGCGCTCAACCGAACCAATGGTTGGTGGGCCCCTGTGGCGCTGCCTATATAAAGTGGTGGGGGCTGGCGGCACTGACTATGAGGTTCACCTGTGCGCCAGGCACCCCACCGACACCCCTACCGATCTAGGATTTGGCAGTAGCCACGGGAAGCACCACCACCACTCACTCCACTCACCCACCTCTCCGGCCACCACCACCTCCATGGCCGGCTCCAGCTTCTCCTCAAGAGTAGGGATGGCACCCGCAGGGTATGGGTGCGGGTGGAGCCATCCCATACCCTTACCCGTGCCTCCCAAGTTTGCCCATCACCCGTACCCATACCCGTAAGTGGGTATAAGTTTTTCCCATACCCTTCACCCGACAGGGTAAAAGGATACCCGCGGGTAAAAATACCCGCATTTTGAACAAATATCAATTGAGCCAAAAAAACTGAGATAATGTGACAATACATAGTTATAAACAACAACATGTAGTCTACACTATTAAATTCATAAACTCAATCCTCGTATGGAGAGATGCGTAGCAACGACGCAGCGTATCTGTGTATGGCAGGCAGCGATTACCTACTAGGGATTTAATCTAGCGCCATTTACTCCATTAGATCACCGGATTATGGGACGGGGTTGAAGTTTGTACGTATACCATCTCGATCGATTGTGCCTCTCCTCGAGTTGACCTGCCTAGTGACTATGCGGAATTAGAAAATTAGGTTAGATTCAATTAGAATAAGCCCTAATTGACAGAATTTATATGGGTACAAGGGCACGCGGGTATGGGTTATGCAACCCCATGCCCATACCCGCTCTGTCCGATGGGCACAAGATTTCCCTATTTATATACCCATGGGTATTTCGTAGTCCAAACCCTTACCCTAATAGGGTTTTTACCCACAGGATACACGGGTACAGGGTACCCATTGCCATCCCTACTCAAGAGTAAGGTGAAGGTACGGGATCCCTTCTCTCTCTCTCTGTCTCTCTCTCTCTTCCTCTCGGTCTCTCTCTCGCATCCGATACGCAGAAGGGGCCAAACCCTAAAGCATCTACCGTGATCGTTCTAGACCTAGATGATCTTGTTGTTGATCTTAACAGTTAGGGCTTATTTTGGCAACCAAAAATATTCTACATTTTACATGTCTCTATAACAAATAATTCAGTTTTGGAAAAAGATGTCCGGATCTCTTTTTTCCATACTGCAAAATTAGTGGGGTTTTCGAAATACTAAAAACCGCAATATTCATTGGACCCTAATTAACGCTTTAAATTATTTAATAATTCACTATTTTTACAAAATGAAATATTCTCAAAATACTTTAAAAAAAGGAGTTTCCAAACCGACCCTAGGGTGATTAGAGCCCTTTCTAACAAATTTACGATGAGTATTTACTGTTGTTTTTCTTGTAAGTTGGATTATGTGCTCAGTTAAGACTGCGTTTGAGGTCAGGCCAGGCTTGGTATGTCGATCGAGGTGTCTAATTAATCTGCATATATACAACCGATTTTCGATTCAACATCAGTTAGATATCCGTTTCCACATCATGTAATGATACAAAAACCACCACGATGCGTGCCAGATTAAACTGATTAGACATAGTACAAAAATCTAAAGGACACAGGAGTCGGCCTTGATATAACCTAACGGCTTTTCTATGCTCGGTCAACTGTATAGCCGTCGGATTTTATACTGAGATTCGTATGATTTTGGTTGTTTATTTTTTTTTCTGTTATTTCGCACGGGCTTCTAACAGCGTTGGGCCGGCCAGTGGTGGAGAAGAGAAAAAATAGTTCATACGATCACTGCAAAATCTTGCCCCGAACCTGGAGCACGATGACGCGGTCGACACAGGCTGGAGGTACCCGTCCATCACCGACGATATGCTCTCTGGCGGCAGCGGCTCGAGGTTTGGCTGCACCACGTCAAGGCGTGGATGCGGTCGCACGCCGCCGCCGGCAAGCCGTGCTCCATTAGCCGCGGCGACCTCTAGCTCATGCTCGGCGTCATCGCGCCGCCCGTAAAGCTCAACAATGGGAAAGTTGAGGATGACGGCTGTGAAGCTCAATAACAGCGACGCGGACGGCAATGGCATTGGCGATGGAAGCGGGAAGAAGGGCGGCAAGGTGTGCCGACGACGAGATCGATTGGTTCGTGCTAGTGGCAGACGAAGGCCGGAGCAATGGTGTCCGGCTGCAATATCAGGGACGTTAAGCTCATCTAGCATCAGACGCGGCGCACGGAGAAAGCCGCCTCTGGTCGGTTCGTCGAGGATGTGAGCGATGCGCTCCTGCAAACTTAATGTTCCTGCGTTGCCGTCGCCGTGCCATCTGTCTCCGCCGTCACGTTGCCGCAGCTCCGATTGTGGGTGAACTGCGGAAAAACTAGTTGGTCGGGAACTTTTCCCCTCCGTTTTAATCCCCGTGGATCCCTGCCAATACCCGCAGGGAAGGGAATAACCTAACGAGGCCTCAATCGCCGTTTGTTTCCCGCATCACACCATCGCAAATAAAATGCCCACATAACTACTACTCGCTCTGACTTTGGAGTCTGGACATATGGCTCCCGAGGTCCAGGAAGCCCATTATTTAAAAAAAAAATCATATTTTGTAATTTCAACAAAATCTATAAAAAATGTTTGGATGTAGTAAATCATGTATATTTCAATTCTGCTACATCTCCATGTTTGGATGTAGCCTTAAATATATATGTCGAATTGAGATTTGCATGCTTATACTATATATCAATGACTACTACAAGCTTTTCTTGATTTTTTAAACTTAGAAATAGGTTTTTGAATTTTTCAAAATAAAGGGCTATGTGGAGTCCGGGCTCCATTTGAGTTTCCGAGGTTTGCTGCACATTCCTAACTTTAGACTGAAGGCACTTTGGCAGTGCTTTCACTGAAGTTAGACAAACAAGTAATAGAGTTTAATTACAAGGAAGAACATCAAAACATCACAACGCAAACAACAGACCAATGCAAGGAAGTCAACACGCTGAATATAACAAAACTCCCAAAATTTAGATATTCATGGCTAAGTGTCGTAGGCATTGCAACGTCATCATCTGTTCATCTAATTATCAATCAATGTGTCTGACGGACCGGTGGACTTTTGAAGCTATGACTTTCCAGCACCACCGCCTTTGCTCTCCCGCCGCGCCCGCGATTGCCATACCTAGGGTTGCAGGCAGCGTCCCGCAAAAATCCCGAAGAAGTGATATCACGGCATAATTGAACTAAGCACTACAGATCAATTAGAACTAAACTCACGTAAGTGGGATGGATTCGGGAGCTACGTTGCAACCCTATAGCCAGACCTCCGTGACACCGAGACCCGCATCCTCATGGGCCCGAAACGGTCGCGCAAGTCCTTCTCTGCGCCTCCAATTGCAGTATGTGCTCCCATGTCTATAGAAGATCACACCCGCTACCGAGGAGCACTACAGAGAAGATATCTAGTGCTACCACCTCTTAGGGTGCTCCACATGCTACCACTAAAAAAGTCAAATTTTAAATGTTTCGAAAAATTCTGCAAATATTTTTCGATGTTCATAAGGAATACTTGTATATGCTCCAAAAATTTCAACTCCAAATTCGACATGAACATTGAGAAACAAAAAAGACAAATCTGATATGAATAGTGTCCCTAGTGTCACTAAAAGACAAAAGCAGAAAAATGACACTATTCATGCCAGATTTGTCTTTTTTGTTCCTCTATGTTCATGTTGAATTTGGAGCTTGTACAAATATTCCTTATGAACAACCACAAATTTTCGCAAAAAAAATTTCGAAACATTTAAATTTGACTTTTTTAGCGGTAGCACGTGGAGCACCCTAAAGGGTGGTAGCACTAGATAACTTCTCGAGCACTATAGAGCCTTGTACTGATTACTTCAGTCATGAGAGACCGAAAAAATCCAGATCTTGTAGGTAGTGCAACAGCCCAAGAGAATTCAATGGTTGCAGCTCATGCCATGTTTCCCTTGAGCCGGAACAGATGTATGATCAAAAAAGAATTTTTTTTGGATGACGAACTGAGCCTACTGAAGAGCATTTACAACCAAAGGGAGGCACGACAATTGAGCATTTGCATTAGGACTGCACTGGACTTGAGCAGTATGAAGATTAGGGGAAATAAAACTTTGCTTAAAGCAGACCTACAGGAGGATGAAACAATAGTGCTTCTGGACACAAGTTTCTACGGATTGGGTCGTTACAAGCAACATTTGGTTTGTGGCAATCACTACGGAAAAAACAGGCTTTGCCAAGCGGCCAAAACACTTGGCGAAGGCCGTAAAACGCTCGGCAAAGCCTTTGCCGAGTTCATTCCATCGAGGCTCTCGGCAAAGGGTGTCGGCAGAGGAGGTACCGGCAAAGAGCTCTTTGCCGAGTTCATTCCGTCGGGGCTCTCGGCAAAGGCTTTGCCGTGTGTTAAAGCGGGGCACTCGGTAAAGAAAACTAAACTGGCCGTTACCCAAACGGAGACGGCGGATCCACGTGGCAGATGTCTTTGCCGAGTGCATGTCAATACAGCCATCGGCAAAGGTTGCTTCTTTGCCAAGTGCTACGGTGAATAGCCATCGGCAAAGACCTCTCCTGTGAGGCTGAGCTGCGGGCTTTGCCGAGAGTTGCACTCGGCAAAGACCTGTAATTTTGGTATTTTTCATATTTTTTGAAATAATTCCTGCAGTTCAAACAATTCAATATATACACATATATATTGAATCCGTACACATATCATCACAAATATTATCACATGCATATAAAAAAGTCATGCACAAAATCACAAGTGCCACACAAACAAACGACAACACAAATATTTATATCACAACTCCTATCACCCTTCAGTCGCATTAATGTAGATGATCATGACCTAAAATCATTAATTACTAAAGAGATTCATGCCCTAAATACTTAAAAGAGCCAAATCGGAAGTCACTGGGTGTCATGATCAAAGAATAGTTAGCACAAGACGCACACATGGCTGTGGCATGAAGGCCGTGACCCAAAGCACCATGGATACAAAAGGAGATCCAAGAGCACGTACAATAGGGTTGTAGCCCACCCAAACACGATAGAGCAGTAGGACGTCGCCGACGGCAGCGAGGACATCAACATCTTGTCCTAGACATCAACAGCATCCGCTGTGGAACTCGTCAGACAGATGGTGCGAGATCCCCATCGGCGACCTTCCTGCTGGTGGTGCCAAATCAAGTAACTTTGATATCATTTTTGTAAGAACAAAAGAAGGAAGGTAATTGGCATGTATACATTATGCCTCGGGTAACAACAATTCGAGTGTGACCAAAGAAGTACCTCTGGAGTTCAAGGAGGTGTTGTTCAGGCAGGATGATGAGTCGCTAACTTTCCTGTAATGTCACCAAGACAAACAACAACCAGTATCAGGATCAGAAGTTCAGGACAAGAATAATGAAGGAATTTATGGTATGCACGACAAGGAGATGATGCAAACGGTCACCATGCAGGGCATAATAAGCTAGACTCTTAAAAATATGGATAATACTATGGGAACTACTAAGAAATATTATATCACAGTAACATTCATGATCATCCATTAGCTCGGGATTATAGGACGAGGCTACTGTCTAGCATATCTGGGTAGTAGAAATACTATCAAACATCGAAGAAAAAAGGTTGTAAGATTCAACTCAAACCAATCTGAACTTGGGTTCATGAATCTAGCATATCGGGGTACAGGGTACGACACTAAATCTAGAACACCTCTTGAATCCACAAAGGCAGGTCTCAGGATCCAGTACTAATCAGTAAAAGCTGCGCAAGACCTGTTGGGACTAGGGATAGAGAGAAGAGGTGATGTCTCACCGGCTGCGCGGCCTTGATCCCGGCGACGACATCGGAGGAGACCGCGAGGATGGAGCCAAGGTGCTGCGGCAGAGGAGGATGCAGGGAAGGAGGGTGTCCTATCGCCATTGGATCTCGTGGCCACCAGCGCCAGGAACCTGGTGGATAGCGACCTTGAGCTGCGCACCGAGAAGAAGATGATTTAACCCACAAGCAAAATATTAAGTGAAATTCTTTTTTTCTCAAGAGACTGATCATGCTTGTTACTTGCTGGAGTAGCAATCGTGAAAGTGATGTGCGTTTAACAATACAGTACTAGACACAGATGCAAGTCTTGCCTAGTAATCAGAAAATCATACTACAGCTCCTAGAATACAATTAAAACGTTTTTACACTGTTACATAGTCCAATGGCACAAGAATAACAAGCATTGCGTTTATGATTTATAGCATCTGCTATCAGGGGGATTGGAGAACATCAGCAGATAAGAATCAAAATACGTGCGAGATACCAGATTGATTTTAATGTCTCTATGTGTTAGAAAAGAAAATGGCAGTTCATTCAGACAATTGTTTATTCAGATGATACCAGATTGATTCTACCTAGAACTGATGACACAATAGTATTTCAGTTAAAAGCAGCCAGGAGCCCAGGACAACTAGGTTTATATTCTTTTTTCTTTATCTGTAGCATAAAAAATTAAACTCACCAGGAGCCCAAACACACCATCGCTTTTTTTTTCCTTACCTATCTTACTGTATAATGGCAAACCACAAGATATTAAGAAATATAAAATTTTAAGGCATGCTTGATAGCAGATGGGTTAATAAACGATTAGTCAGCAGCCATCGGTACTGATCTAGTGGCAGCCTAACTAAAGAACATTAAAAATCCAAATCAACTATATTCGTATCTTTTCATACCACCTGTATAAACTCAGCAGTCAGTCTATTATATTTGACTGTACATAAAGCTACAAGTACACTTTTTTTTGCAAGGATTCCAACTACTACACCACCTACAGACAGAAGGAATATTTGCTGCTAGCATATACTTTCACCAGAACGAAAATCAAAAGGCACAGTAATCATGGGAATAATTAGATGATAATAGTTGTTTACCATGATGATCACTAATAGGAAAGAAAGCATGTGAGGTTGTGAGCATGTTAATATGCGAGGGGGTGAGGCAGCGTACATGCTGAATAGATGGTACCTGCAGACAGAGGAAGCCGCCGTGCTCGTGGTCGGGGACGGCGAGTTTGGACGGCCTGCGAGATGGAGAAGAAGCGGGAGGATGTCGCCGCCAACGGCTGCTGCTCGGCCACCCGGCGCGGCTCCCCTCCTCCATGGTCGCCGAGGAGGCCGCCGCTGCCTGCCCCGCAAGCTCCACGCGACTGGACTAGGAGATGAAACGACGAGTGGCGAGGTGGCCTCCGTGGTCACCGCAGGCTAACCTCCGTCGAGTGGCGCGAGAAACCCTAGATCTTGACCCGTGGTCCGCCGCCTGCTAGTGCTGGACCTCCACCGGATCCATTCCTCCCGCCAATCACGGAAGCGCGTGGAAGGGGAGAGGCCGGGAGAGCGCGTGGAAGGGGAGCCGGAGGAGGTGGGGAGCCAAATGGTGAAGGAGAAGGTGCGGTGGCGCTGGATCTGGAACAGGAGGGGGTGGGGGCGGAGGAGAAGAGAGTCCAGGGAGACGGGGAGCAGAGGGGATCGAGCGAGGAGGTGTCGGTGGGAGTGGGTTTAGGGTTTGGTGTCGGTGGTGTCGTGGTGCGCTCGCTGCGATCCGTTCGATCCTTGGCAAACAGACGGTTCAGATCGAGTCCAGGTCAGCGATCCGTGAGAGGAGGCTTCTTGACCTCTCATTGGTCGATTTTGACCACATTTTAAAAACACCTTAAGAAATTCTAAACAAATCAAAACAATATAAACTCTTCGCATTATGTCATTATATTTCACCTACTTGGCATATTGTTAAAAATAGCAAACTCTTGGACATGGTCTCTTTTTTTACTTGGCATATTGTTTTGGGAGTTAGCAAAACACTTGATTTGCCAAGTAAAAGATAGCAAACTCTTGGAGATGCTCTTAGAATGGAGACCATGTATAGCATAATATGACTCCATGCCAAAGGATTTCTTTTTTATGTTTTCTTTATTTTCTTTGAGTTTTTCAAAAAAAAGTCAAAATGGAGAATCTGCCTATTCGTTGAAATCACACACTTGTAGTTCAAATTAGAATTACTTTCGGTAAATTGGCATAAAGTAATCTAAACGTGCGAAATTAGGTAGGAATTATGAAAATTCCTCATATTTTTTGATTATCCATCAAATATGGACTAATTTCTGTGAAAATTAGATGGGTTTCATTTTGCACCATATTTTTTGTACTTACTTCACAAAAAAGTCATTTTTGACATTTAAAAAAGGAAAAATGATATTTATAAAAATAATTTGAAAAAACTCAGTTCGTTAACATTGTTTACCGTACCAAGATATACCTATGTGCCAAATATGGGCTCATTATCACAAACTATGCCACGGGAATGGTTACATGTTGGTCGTTTGGCTTGAAAGATATACATGTTTATAGATGATAGAGCTTTTTGTAAAGGATTGTTTTGAAAAGTTTGCGAGAAATCAAGTTTACCATTTTTCCTAGGAACTAGTACACATAAGAGGACTCCATGTCGAAGGATTTCTTTTTTTGATGTTTTCTTCATGTTCTTTGAGTTTTTTCAAAAACATGGCAAAATGGAGAGCATGGCTATTTGTTGGAAGAGGTCGATTTTTTCAAAACCATCGACATTTCTGTGAAATAATCACTACTTCTGTATCTTAAAATGATTTTTCTAAACAATTCAGAGTAAACAATCACACTTGTAGTTCAAATTAGAATTACTTTTGAAAAATTGGCATGAAGTAATTTAAACATGCGAAATTAGGTAGGAATTGTGAAAGTTCCTCATATTTTTGTATTATCCATCAAATATGGACTAATTTCTGTGAAAATTAGATGGGTTCCATTTTGCACCATATTTTTTATACTTACTTCACAAAAAAGTCATTTTTGGCAATTAAAAAAGGAAAAATGTTATTTATAAAAATAATTTGAAAAAACTCAGTTCGGTAGCATTGTTTACCGTACCAAGATACACCTATGTGCCAAATATGGGCTCATTGTCACAAACTATGTCACGGAAATGGTCACATGTTGGTCGTTTGGCTTGAAAGTTATACATGTTTATAGATGATAGAGCTTTTTGTAAAGGATTGTTTTGAAAAGTTTGGGAGAAATCAAGTTTACCATTTTTCCTAGGAACTAGTACACATAAGAGGAGTCCATGCCGAAGGATTTCTTTTTTTGATGTTTTATTCATTTTCTTTGAGTTTTTTTCAAAAACATGTCAAAATGGAGAGCATGGCTATTTGTTGGAAGAGGTCGATTTTTTCAAAACCATCGACGTTTCTGTGAAATAATCACTACTTGTGTATCTTAAAATGATTTTTCTAAACAATTCAGAGTAAACAATCACACACTTGTAGTTCAAATTAGAATTACTTTCGAAAAATTGGCATGAAGTAATTTAAACGTGCGAAATTAGGTAGGAATTGAGAAAATTCCTCATATTTTTGTATTATACATCAAATATGGACTAATTTCTGTGAAAATTAGATGGGTTCCATTTTGCACCATATTTTTTGTACTTACTTCACAAAAAAGTCATTTTTGGCAATTCAAAAAGAAAAAATGTTATTTATAAAAATAATTTGAAAAAACTCAGTTCGGTAGCATTGTTTACCGTACCAAGATACACCTATGTGCCAAATATAGGCTCATTATCACATACTATGTCACGGAAATGGTCACATGTTGGTCGTTTGGCTTGAAAGTTATACATGTTTATAGATGACAGAGCTTTTTGTGAAGGATTGTTTTGAAAAGTTTGCCAGAAATCAAGTTTACCATTTTTCCTAGGAACTAGTACACATAAGAGGACTCCATGCCGAAGGATTTCTTTTTTTTGATGTTTTATTCATTTTCTTTGAGTTTTTTCAAAAACATGTCAAAATGGAGAGCATGGCTATTCGTTGAAAGAGGTCGATTTTTTCAAAACCAACGATGTTTATGTGAAATAATCACTACTTGTGTATCTTAAAATGATTTTTCTAAACAATTCAGAGTAAACAATCATACACTTATAGTTCAAATTAGAATTACTTTCGAAAAATTGGCATGAAGTAATTTAAACGTGCGAAATTAGGTAGGAATTGAGAAAATTCCTCATATTTTTGTATTATCCATCAAATATGGACTAATTTCTGTGAAAATTATATGGGTTCCATTTTGCACCATATTTTTTGTACTTACTTCACAAAAAAAGTCATTTTTGACAATTAAAAAATAAAAAATGTTATTTATAATAGTAATTTGAAAAAACTCAGTTCGGTAGCAATGTTTTCCATACCAAGATACACCTATGTGCCAAATATGGGCTCATTATCACAAACTATGCCACAGGAATGCTCATATCTTTATTACAAATAGATAAAGTAAAACTGAAAAAAATCTTTGCCAAGCGTAAATCTTTGCCAAGTGTAAATATGACGTTGCCGAGTGCCCTCGAGTAATACGCTCGGCAAAGAAATAAAATAGCTGAAAATACAAAGTTAAAGCTGGAAAAATATTGCAAAAAGAAAAATCAAAATTCTTTGCCGAGTGCCCTCGAGTAATACACTCGGCAAAGAAATAAATTGGCTGAAAATACAAAGTTAAAGCTGGAAAAATATTGCAAAAAGAAAAATCAAAATTCTTTGCCGAGTGCCCTTGAGTAATATGCTCGGCAAAGAATTAAAATTAGCAAATAAATGAAAAAATATTGCGGGAAAATTATTACATTGGCGCTAAAATAAAAATCTTTGCCGAGTGTATTTACATTCAACACTCGGCAAAGAAGACGACCGTTACAGTTCCTTCAAGTTGTGTGATGCAGGACGGCCGCTACAGTTCTTTGCCGAGTGTAATTCTTTGCCGAGCGTATTTCTTTGCCGAGTGTTTTTCTGTTTCTTTGCCAAGCGTGATTCTTTGCCAAGTGTTTTTCTATTTCTTTGCCGAGTGTATTTCTTTGTCGAGCGTATTTACTTTAGACACTTGGCAAAGATCGTCTTTGCCGACCGCCCACGAAAAAACACTCGGCAAAGCCCCTGACACTTGGCAAAGTTCCTTTTTCCCGTAGTGAATACCATTAGAGGTCGGAGTGTGTCTCTCAAATTCGAATCGCCTCCTTCATGGCCGAAGATCAAACAGGCTCTAATAGCATTGTAGAGCCCGCGATCAGATTTGGGGAAAAGATCGATGGATTTGGTGAAGTTCGTGATAGAATTCGGTATCAGAGATAGCCGTAAATAGAAGAGAGAGGCTACAGCTGAGCGATTCTAGTGTCATGTTCTTTCTTCTTACCCCTTCCTCACGGCCAGTGCCGGTAATTATAGTTCGAGTATTACAACTGTGAGTTTTAACTCAATACAAGTTTTACAATGGTTGGTGAATTTAGGAACCGTCCAACCAAGCCAATCCAATGGTGGAAAAATCAAAGGTACTGGAAAGTACTAGAAAGAAAGTACTTAAAAGTACTGAGAAGTACTGATTTTTTTATTTATTAAACCCCAAATCTAATTATAGACGGTATGAAAATTGGCAGCGGCGTGGTCGACCTCAACTCCCCGAGCAGCGGCCATGGCAGCGTCGACCTCTTCTCCCCGAGCGGTTGTGGCGCGGAGCTGCGTACCCTACCACAAGGCCGACCTCAAGTCCGGCCCGTCCGCCTCCCCGACGCCGTGCCCTTCGTCTGTGAGCAGCGCCCTCGCCCGCTCCTTGTTCGCCTCAGCCGCGACCTTGGTTGTAAGAAAGGAAAAGTGGATCGGTCAAGGTCTGGAAAGTCATTGAGCAGACCCGTTTTCAACCACCGGCGGCTGTGACCTCTCAGCCTGTGGGCTCCTCAATCTCACAGCTGGTAATTCCATCATGCAGTTTGCTTAGCCGGAAGAGACGCCAATTTTTTCTCAAACACACGCCAAAGGTTTTTCAGCACCTAGGCATCTGGGCGTCTAGCATGGAGATTAATGTTAGAAACCAAATGCTGAGTGTCCTGTATGTTCGTCTATGCTTAAGATATGTGAGGAACGTGGTGCAATTTTTACGAAGCCAGGGGCCAAGGCACGGGAGCTGATGTCTGTAGCTGATGTACTACATGACCAAGAGGAGGATGTTGGCAATGACGAGGAGAGATTCTCGACGGCAAGCCTGCTTGGCCTGTTTTTTGTTTGTTTCTTTTATTACTGAAATAAGCTGCAAGCCTGCAAAAGTAGTGCCAAATGTAGAGTTGTAATGTCTGCGATGTGAACGCATGATTCTCAGTGTTGTAATGTCAGTGAAATGAGCTGCACCGATTTTCAGTGTTGTAATGTTCCTCAGGTGAATACATGTTTCTGAAACTTAGCAGACACAGATGTTCGTGAGGTGAATACATGCTATTGAACCACCAATTTAATTAAGTTTTCCTTCCTTTTTTCCTTTCCTTTTTATCTCCTGAAAATATACATGCTGTGTCAACAAAGGAGTATCAGGTTGTTGAGTTAAGCATGCTATTCAATCCGTTGAACTTGATTCAGAGGAAACTTCTTGGTTTCCAATTACATATGTTGTTCCATGACTGGAGTCTGAACTTTGTACAATGTTCTTCTGTTTGTTCTTTGTTCGTCACATTATGCATCAACAAAAAAAAATCATCCATTTTGTAAAAAACAGAAAGCAAGCAATCCTTCATGATATTATGCATGGCAAGAAACTGCTGTCCATGTGATCAGATACATGTTCACCACGTACACATGTATAGATATGAATACTAATATTACTAATCAGCCAATTGATCAGTCACTCTTGATGTATATATCATAGCTTGAAGTATCTTGCACTGTTGCACATAGTTAGCAGTACAATGTAAAGTTCATGCAATAACACTGGTAATGAAACAGTTTATGCTCCACTTCTGTTTCATAAACAAATGTACATTCAGCTATGCTATTACAAAACAGATAAGGTAACGGATCCATTGTGTTTTTGTGTGTTGTGGACTACGAGTGGAGACTACCTCGGTTCAGCTTCTCCATCAGTTCGTTGATTTTAGACTTTTAGTTGATCTTATCCCCACGCTTGCCTATGTCGCCACCATCCTTGAAGGGCTTCTTTTTCACTGGAGCTAAAGAACAGCGACACTGCATTCAACAACAAAGGATAAGAAAGTTAAGAACTTCGCACATCTTGACAAAAATAGGCTTGAACAGACGTGCTAAGACAGATGAATTAAAGAGCAATGAATTCACCGTAAGAGCAAACAGAATTCGGTAATATTGCTTTATGATAATTTTCAAGAATCCAACTGAAATATTATATCTTGCCGTTTTGGACACTACAGTCTACAAGGTGACCCTCGGAGTTTGTGACTATCAATTTCTATCAAATATGCCGTCTCACATAAAATTTTCATGATGAATGTTTTTTCCTTATAGATGGTCAAACAAAGAAATGTTTGAACCAGTAAAGATTCTAAAAGAACTTACATTGTGAACCAGAGAGAGTAGACAATGCAACTTGCAAGTGGACGCACAGCTGAAATTCCATGCAATTAATTCCTTAATTTATAAGGTTATGATACGCTCGGAGCATTCATTTCAATTTTGCGGCCATTTACCAATCGGTATATCTGAAGTTTGGTCAGTAGCACATGGAAGAAGGATGAATTCACAGGTTGGACGCCATCTGACCGCCGGTGTACCTAGAACGCATTGCGGGCTGCCTTTTTAACAAGCCTGTGAGATATAGGCATCATCTTAACTGCTCTTACTACAAGTGACAATGCTTAACATCGGGTTAGTGTAACTCACAAAAATGAGGCCGAGCAGTCGTTATACTTGAAATAATGATAAAAATTGCTTGGATATTACTTTATAACTGAACCTAATTTAGAGAAGCAATGAAAACGTCCATATTTCCCAGCCGCTTGCTCTAAACTGACAAACAAGACACTGAATGGTATATCTATTTCAGTAGGAACAACCGAACAAAGGCAGAAGTCTCACACGACATAGTCACATAGATAGACAACTCTTCTATACGAAACACATGATATTCCAAAATGAAATTAATGAAGCAGGAGGGTGCATAATGATTACTGTTTTTAGCCATGGTCTCGGGTGCAAGGTCGTCAAGTCTTCAAATAGGCTGAAATATACAGGCGGGAATGTTACAGGTTACTTGGATGGGGACGGGAATCAACCACGACCTAGCTGTGCTGGGAGCACTCTGGTCGTCCGCCGCCTGCTGTCGCATTTTCTTCTCCGTAACTCTCCCTTGTCTCCTCGCACGTGGGTGAAGGCCACCGGTGCCCCGAACTAGGGTATCACGCAGTGGAAGCCGCCGGGGCCCCCGTCCCCGAGATGAGCGGCGTGCGGGGAAATTCAAGGAAAGGGACAGAGGGTCGCCCTAGCGGTGGACCGGCAGGAAGAGGAGGCGAGGCCGGCGCTCGTCAGTGGAGCTGGAGGAAGGGGAGGAGAGGGCGGCGCCCGGCGGTAGAGAAGAAGAAGGTTTGTGAGGGGATTTTTCAATCGTGAACTATCCTGTCTATCTAAACGAACCCTTCATGTTCACTTAATTAGCGGTGGCAATTTCGGTAAATACATGACGGAGCTCGGTGCAGCTCGCGAGCCTGATGGAGGTGGGTCACTGACAAGTAGGGCCAGTCTTCCCCGACAGCGGCGGACGCAGCAGCAATGCGGGGCGGCGCGGCAGTGCTTGCCAGAGTTGCTGCCTACGGTCGTGGCGAGGAGCAGCTTCTGCAACACGAGGACTGCTGGCGTTGCTGCCTACGGCTACGGGGGAGAGGAGGAGCAGGGGCAAGTGGCGTCCTTGGCAGCGCCTGCGAGGGAGAGGAGCAGACTGAGAAGGGGCAAGCGGCGGCGGCTTCATGCCGAGCGTGCTTGCGGCGGCAGCGCGGAAGACCTAGCATTCGTGGTCTGTAACGCTATATGCACGAACAACACCTTAACAGGCTGAAAATGCTGCTCTGGGCTGTATACTACCGACAGAACAGGCCCAATAACCTTTCTCGCGGAATTTCAGAAAAAAAAAACAAGCAGAACGAGCTGGACCGAGCCGAGCTGGGCTCGGCCCGAGCTCACCGCGGTCCAGTAAAACCAACATGGCTCGGTCCATCAAGCCAGCGGGCCGAGCAAGGTTCGGGGCGAGCCCAACAAAACTCGGGCCGAGCTGAAAAGCTCGGGCCAGATGTCCAGCCTCACATACATTAAAGGTCGCTCGGCGGCCTGGAGTCCAGGAAACCAAGAAACGCCGCAGATGGACAGACATGTGCACCTCCATGAAGCCCTCCGCCAGCACCTCCAAGAAGCCCTCCCCCAGCAGCCAGCACTTCAATGAAGCCGGCGGCGCGCTGCATCCGCCGCCGCATTCCGCGTAGGGCAGCACGAGTGGATGGTTTGCGGCCGCCACAATGCCGCCGCCTGCTCGGTCCACACCGCCAGCTCCAACATCGCCTCTGAGGAGCGTGACGTACACCAGCGTAGGGCGCCGGCTTCGCCTTGGTCTAGGAGGCCCCAACCCCGATGCGCGCCGGGGAGGACTCCCTCCCCCAGCACTTCCACGGCGGTGGTGGCGCCATGCCGGCCTCGTCTTCACCTGGGGCTCCCGCGTTGCCAATGCGGCCATGACGGCGCCGCCCCGGCTATGTCGCGCCGGCCTCGTCGCCGCCAGGGTTCCTGCATGGCCACCACGGCAACGCAGGAGCGTCTCGGACGAGGTGTGGCTGCGGAGCCGTGCGTACCTCGACGCCGACGGGGAGATTTTCGCGATACCTGCCCGATTACGGTGAGTTTTTCGATTGCGGCCCTATTCTCTCTCCACTTCTTCTCTGAATGTCGTTTCTTGGTTTGATGTAGAGGGGGAGCGGGCGGTGTCTCGAGGAAGAAGGCACGTCCGTGCTGGATATCTACTTGGCTCAGGCGGAGCACGACCTATGCCTAGACCGGATCATCCTTACCATTTACCTTGGGCCGACCTACTGGTTCCAGGAATTCATGGATTGGTTCTACGTAATGAGGGGATCCCCAAGGGATCGCATCAGGGATGCATGGACCTAGTTCAAAATCGTCAGCAAGGCGATTCAACAACGTGACGATATGTGAACTGAACACTCCCGTGCTATTTGCTTGCTAATTAGTGTTAGGAAACTGAATTGGAAAATGCTTAATCGTTTTCGTTTGCGCTTAGCTTGTCTCGTAGGAATCAGAAGCTCCAAAAACCAAATAACCGATAAGGGAGTACGAAAGAAATAGAGCCAGCAACCCCACCACAAGGCAGTGGCGCAATGTATGGACCCGAGGCCAATTAAAATAAATATAATTATACTAAAAAATAATTATTTGTGATTTTTTAGATGACAACCATAGGCATTGTGAATTACTTTTATTGGATTATAATCTTAACGAGTATAGTTTTCTATCTATTAGTTGCCATAGTTAACCACATTTGAGAGTTGATAATTTTAATTATATCATAGTTCATCACACAGTTGCAATGTCTATCAATAAAAATTGTGTTATGAGAAGTTTAAACCGTATGGAGTAATATAGTTCTCCCTGACTTTTTTAAGTACATAAATCGTATATTATTTATGTATATATTTGTATGTGTGTATGTTCATATTTGAGTTTGATTCTAATTTATATCCTTAGTAGCATTTCATAGATCTCTACAAATATACGGTCTAATAAATAATATAGAAATAGTGAGTTCTAGTGCATGATTATGTACGCACATACATATAAACTTTTAGGGTATAAATTGAAACATTGCTAAATGTGTCAACACTGGCTGAGCGATGGAAAAAATAAAATTAGGCATCTCTCGAATTTTTATAAAGGATGGGCAAAAAATATTCGTGGGAATTATGAATATGAGAAAGAAAGGTTACTAGTTGTAGTTGGATAGTTGACCTTAACTCTAAAAATATATATCTAAGTGCCGCTGAGCGGGATTTCTTGAGAGATGCAAAAAAAATATTGCGAAACTTAATTAAGAGGGATGGGGAGACTAAGTGTGCTTAAGGAGGTAAGGTTAAACATGTTTAGAAAGGTGGAAATAACACAAAAATATTTTCTATCTCATTGCTAATGTAATTATCGAAAGAAAAAATATTTTAATACGAGAAGATGAGGGAATCATAGCAAGAGAGGATAATTTAAAGGTCTATATCACTAAATAGTACACAAAATTATTTATGGCACCGGTCCCAACTAAATTCTCTATTATGCAAGATGTTACCCATCGCATACGCTAGATGGTGCACAACAAAGCTCCACGACCAGATGTGTTTCTGACGGAGTTGTATATTTTTTTTTGGGGAATGTCATTAAGGTGGACTTGATATTAGTGTTTGTCCATTTACAAATTTTGGAGTTGAATTTTTGTATTATCATATGTGACGGAATAAACTAAATGTTGTCCAATACAACAATATAGATTTTATGTGTTAAACTATTTATGAACCGAGAAACCAATCACAGTATGAAAATTTCACATATGGTTATTAGACCTACACAGTAGGCTTTCATTCCATGGCGACATATCTTAGAAGGGGTTATTGTTCTCGATGATACCATTCATGAACATAACGTCATCTGAAGATTTGGGATGTGATGTTGTTGAAAATAGATTTACAGAAGGAATATGATACATAAGACGAGCCTTTTTGCGGCCAACCATGCGTGTGAAAGGAATCGCACCACAATGTTGTGAATGGATTGCAAAAAATTTTCAAGGAGGTAGTGTGGGAATAATGCACTACCACAGAAATGGCTATCAGTGGCGCACCAAATTGGAATTCTGTGGCGCACCCCCAGGTTTGCTGGGTGCGCCACAGAATTCTCGCCACAAAAATATTTTCTGTGGCGCACCTTGCTTGGTGCGCCACAGAAATGTGAGAATTCTGTGGCGCACCAAGCAAGGTGCGCCTTGGTGCGCCACAGAAAATATTTCTGTGGCGCACCTGGCCTGGTGCGCCACAGAATTCTGAAAAAATTCAAAAAATGCAAAAAAATATAAAAAGTTTTCAAAAAAATTCAGAAAAATCAAAATATGAAATAATATGAAAAATCCTAATTATTTGAATTTTTTCAGATTTTTTGCACATTTTGAACTAATACCTTCCCGCTAGGTCACCCATCCTCAGATTGCTCCAACCCTAGCACGCTTAACTTCTAAGTTCCACGCTTAACTTCGAATCCGAAATTTTCTCTAGTTTTTTTAAGGTATTATACGCATTTTTTCGACGTCGTATGCAAAAGTTATGCCCGTTTTACATTTTTTAACGGGTTTTTGCAAAAAAGGTCAAAATTCATATTTCAAAATTTCTATACCTACTAGACACTCAAACCTAACTACATGTCAAAGGATTTTATTTATTGAAATTTTTATCATTTTCTTTTACTTCCTGCAAAACTAAAAAGGCGATCCACGAGGGGGGGGGGGGGGGTGGGGTTTGGAAAAAAAAATCTATGGCGCACCAAACTTGGTGCGCCAAAGAAAGTCAGCTTTCTGTGGCGCACCAGCCACGGTGCGCCACAGAATGTCACTTTTCTGTGGCGCACCAGCCACGGTGCGCCACAGAATGTCCCCAGATGGACCCTAGCACAATGATTGTACGTGGGACCCACAAAAATTCTGTGGCGCATGGGTGGGCATGCGGCACAGAAATCTGGCTTTCTGTGGCGCACCGTGGCTGGTGCGCCACAGAAAGTCACATTTCTGTGGCGCATGTGGCCAGGTGCGCCACAGAAATATGACTTTCTGTGGCGCACCAAGCACGGTGCGCCACAGAAACATATTTCTGTGGCGCACGAATTAACGGTGCGCCACAGAGTGCCAACCTCCATATAACCCATTCTGTGGTAGTGATGCTTAACAATGTAATTAGCCATTACTTCAAGACTACAAAAGGTTTGAGACAGGAAGGCCCTTTGTCTCCAATGTTCTTTTAATATTGTTGCTGACTTGTTGCCAATCCTAATTGCTAGGGGAAAATAGGATTGTTAGGTCGGAGGCATCATCCCACATCTCCGCGAGGGAGGGGGTCTCCATAGTCCAATATAAAGATCACATTGATCAGTGGAACATTGCTTATCGAAAGCTGCTAACATGAAACAAATTTTGCACATATTTGAACATTTCTCTGGTTTAAAATTAATTTCTAGTGATATTTTCTATTTTGGCCCCTAATGGAATTACATATGAAATCGTAGTTTTTCTATCCTTAGGGAGGGCTTCTAATTTGACAGTCAGGGAGAGCAGCAGCAGGGCGGCGACCGGGATCGAGCGAGGAGGAAGACGAGGACGGCGGCCGGGATCGAGCGAGGAGGAAGACGAGGATGAGAGCGAAAAGGGGATCGGGAGGAGACGAGGACGGCCGGCCACTTAACCCTAACCCTAACTTACCCGTGGCGCACCTGACACGCGTGCGCCACGGGTACTTTCGGCTACTAGTCAAAAGGCAACCCGCCCACTAACTAACACAAACACATGGTCGGCCCAGTGGCGCTGGGCGCTCTGTTTCTTCAGCCTTGCCCGAGTTTGAATCCCACACCCCCACTTTTTATATAAATTCTTTTTTATATAAATCGAAAGAAAATCAAATAAATTGATATATAAATCCTTTTTACATATATAAATATTTCTTTGGATATAATTCATGTAAAATCCAAATAAATCGATATAATTCATATAAACCAAAAATAAATCAATATAAATCCATCAAATTTATATATTGATTGATTTAAACATCCTAGTTAATACATATAAATATTACATCATATAATAAGTTCGTCGATATTTCGTCACTAATTAATATCTAGTCCCACCATACCAGTGATGCACCGCTCACCGGTACGCCACTGGTAACCTGCCCCTTTTCTATAACCACATACCTGTGGCATACCACTACCTAGTGCGTCATTGGAAGGCTCCTTACCAGTGGCGCACCACGACAGTGTGCGCCACTGGTAAGCTTCCATCAGCCCAGGGGCAGTACGGCGGCCTATTACCCCGTGGCGCATGTGCTTGTTGGTGCGCTACTGGTTAGTCCCATACCAGTGGCGCACTATGCTCGGTGCGCCACAGTGGCGCACGAAAGCTTGATGCGCCACGGGTGACCATCCCACCTATAAGCCTTTTCCTACTAGTGCGGGGCATCGCTGAATTAGACGCTGAGGAGGTTTAGGCGGCGGTGAAGCAGCAACGGAGTAGACAATCAAGCCAACGGTGAAGCAGATCTAGTGCGGTGTAGTGCGGAGGGTTCTGGTGTGAGCAGAGTCTTTAGAAGCAGTGAATGGTCGGGGGAGTAGTTAAGGGGTGTGGGAAAACAAGTTACCAAAGTAGCCCTCTATTTCTAAATGGTCGTTGGGTGGTTGTGTCGGTTGTTTTCATCGGACCAGGGATAGAAGGGGAATTTATTGCGGAATAATTGTACGAGGGGATTTGAATCGGATGCACGGGATGTCTTGATGCACATCCCAATTTTTGAGTTGGAAGCTTCTATATTGGCTACATTCCGTGGCATAGTTTGTTATAATTTGCCCATATTTAGCACATGTGTGCGTCTTGTCATTGCAAACAAAAGACCCAACATAAATTTTCAACTTTAGTGTGTAAAAACATGATTTTCCAGTTTTTGAGTGCCAATTTTTTTATGAAGCAGCTACCAACGATAACGTTCAGAATAGCACCACCACAATTTTCACAAATAGTATGCATTGTGGGACGGTAAAGTACCATATATGAAGAATTTTCTCAAATGTAGATATTTGTATATATTTTTTTTAAGTCTCATTCAATTTTCATAAGTTACTCGAATTTGAACTACAAAGTGCGTGATAATTTGGTCGTACATTTTTTTAAAATTCTTCTAACTTACCCTAACAAGATTACAGGTAATGTACAAGAAACAAATTCAAAGATTCGACCTCTAGGTGTGAATGATCAGGCGTGCAATTTTGACCCCATTTTGAAAAATATATAAAAAGTAAAAAATGGAAAACTTGTGCAAACAGCAAACAGTCCTATAATGTGACATGGTTGGCATGAAAAATAAAAAACCTTGGATATGAAACATTTCAAAAAAAAAAACTGTGTTCACTATCATGTATGAACGTTCATGGGTTTCAACCCAAATGACCAAGGCAATGGCCATACCCATGGCATAGATTGATTTTAACTTGTCCATATTCGGCACATGTATGCGACTTGTCGTAAAAAAAGACCCATCTATAGCAAAAGTAGAGTTCATAGAATGTCACTGCTTTATACTGATAGCAACAGTCGACTTCGTAGCAACTAGTGTTCAAACCTTTCTTACGTAAAATCGACCATCATTCGAACACACCGATCTAAACATATTTTGGATCGAAGATAATTAAAATAAATATATTTATACTAAATTTATATACTTACTTGTGAACCACTTTTATCATATAATGAGTTTAGTTCGATATATTTTAGTTTCCACAGTTAATCACATTTGAATGTTGCTAATATTAATTACGCCATTCTTTATTATATATTTGCAATGTCTATTGATAAAAAATTGTGTTATGAGAAATTTAAACCGTATGTTGTAAAAGAGGCATGGGGAAAGTCCAAATGGAGGCCGGGCTACATGTAGCCCGGTTTTTTTTTTAAAATTGAATCCGCAAATTTTTTTATCGAAAAATTCTGAAAAAAATCATAGTTGTAGATAATACATTGATCTATCACTGTGAAAATTTTCAATCAAAAATTCCTTGTATTCTGTTCTGAGAAAAAAAGAGAAAATCCGCAGAGCTGACTCGGTAAACAGTGTGCAATCTAAAAAAATTGAAATCTTGCCAGATTTCTCTTTTTTGCGTAGATAAAAATATTTCGAATTTGCGCTTGAAATTTTTTATAGTGGTAGATCATAGTATTATCTACGACCATATTTTTTTTCAGAATTTTTAAAAAATCAAATTTGCGGATTCAAATTTTTTTGGAAAACCGGGCTACATGTAGCCCGGCCTCCATATCGCCGCTCTCAAGAGGCATGGTGTTACTTATATCTGCTTATGCATATTTTTACATGTGTATATGCGCGCGTGTGTTCGAGTCTATTTAATATAAGTAATATCATGTTTTATTAAGTAAATATATTAAATAGTGGTTTCTCGTGTATGATTAGGTAAGCAAATTTGTATAAACATCTAGAGTATAAATTAAAACATCGGTAAATGTGTCCTGCAAGTTTGGTTTGGTGATAAGCTGGAAATATACCTGTGCTTTGTAAGGTATTGAAATAGTATGGATTACAATAATCACCGGATAATCTACTTTATAAATGATTTTATTTTCTGATATGTTTGTCTGCAATAAGCTTGGTATCATCTTGTGTATGCAATAAAAGGCAATGTTGGTCTATGCCTTACCGCAGGGGTCATCTCCACCGTTGGTTACACCACAAACATTGATGGACATATTGATTTCAGCAAGGCGGGGTGGAAGAAGTTCTTGATGGAGAATAATCTACAGACTAGGAAAGTTCTGCTAATCATTTTGAGAAACCACATGCAAAAATTGGGAGATAGTTATTACTATTGACATTATCTAGATTGTCTTTAAGATGCAACCTTTTGTATTAAAGATCAGATGATGATTGTCAGTTGTATGATAATTATCATTAATGGGTGTTATTCGAATACATATAGTGTCAAATATAAATGTTGCATTTATATATGTGTATAGCATTTTACAATTGTAACTTTCTAAAACTATATTAGCAGCGTTTAAAAATGGAGCCACACCACTAATAGTTTAGTTATTACTTATTAGTGGTGCTGGTTGTGGCGCGCCACTAGTAACAAATACCAATGAAGTATTAGTAGTGGCGTGCCACAGCCACGCCACGCCACTCGCCACTCGTAGCCTTTTTGGCACGCACATGGTAGGCAAATCTGCACTACTGAAAGGAAGCACAAACTTTATTCCGACAACTAAATATATTTCGTAATTGTGCAAGTACACATGTGTACATGCTGGTAAGCACTAACTACTGATATATGTACTGCCTGATATAACATGCACCACCAGAAGAGCATACAAAAAAAAACTACATTGGTCATCAATCTTCAGCATAATCCAATCTATATCGAGGTACCGAGGCTCCTAACATGAAAGGTGTCTCTAGCATCTCACTCTGTCTGAAGAACACTTTCGTGCGCCCGTCCGTTCCACACCTCTCGTAGAAGAATTCGCTATCATGGCCCTCCTTTCCGCATTTAAATTTGGCATTGCTTGGATGCAAGATCATGGATTCATCAGGACAAAATGCACAACTGTTCCGCGGCCAGCTTGCGAGGACACAAGAAGTTTAGCGAGGACACAAGAAGTTTAGCTCGGAACATGCCTTGAAGTGGAGCTCGGTGAAGAAGCGTTGCATCTCGACTACATTACCATCCGTTCGGTGACACAAGAAGTTTAGGTGGTACCAGAGATCTTCCCTATAACCAACGCATGATGCTTTCAAGTCCAACTCCGCGGCCAGCTTGCGAGGACATCAAAACTCGGCGGCGCCCTACAATGATATCATTAAGCATAAGCGCATGCATAGATATCAAAAAATGAATTAACAATTAGGATTAAAAAATACTAGTTGCTTGTGAATCGATAGCACATACCGGGTGGTTGGATTTGTAGCGTTCGAGGGCCTGGTTGGCGAGATCACAGATGGCGATGGTGTCGTACTCTCTGCCATCACACAAACACATAGTTTGTCAGCCTAATCTTTTAAAATTTACTTAAACACGCAAAAAAATGAAAAACAATTTCAACCGAATAAAACCCAATTGCAAGATGAAAAATAAATTCCACGGGAGACATGATCTTGTTGGGTAACTGGGAATTAGGAAGAATTTTTTGGAAGGAAGGAAAGAAGTGATGGAGAGTAAGTTATGCGTACTGCTGTCGTGGATGCGGAGGGCGGACATAAGGGGGTTTGCGATTCATGAAGAATTTGCAGGCAGCTAACCACTCTTCTGCAGGAGGAGGAGGAGGAGCAGGGGAAAAAGAGAACCAGGATCCCATCGTCTCGATCTCTCGGTAAGTAAGCTCAGAATCGATCCACGGGATCTCTATTTATAGATAGAGATAGTCCGGGTGGGTGGGTGACAAGAACGAGGAGGAATCGGGATCCGAATCGAAGCTCCGTCCGCCGTCGTCCGTGTGTTGAAGGTCCTCCGGCCGGCATCCTCCTGCAGGGACTCAGCCCCCGCTCACCGCCGATGCCACGCACGCTCTCCGGCCCTCATCATCTCGAAGAAATTAAGGTGCCATCGGTGCCCAGCCAGCTTTTGAGACAGTTATGACTGAAAATGATACTAGTTGCGAGGTATTACTTTTCATTTATGCTGTGTTTGTTACTACTGTTGAATGAATTTTGCGATCCCAGTTAACTGTGGCGGCGTGCTCTCATCCTGGATGCTGGCGGCGCCGCCGTGGCTCCATGGTTGGGGCGGCTTCGGGCAAGCTGCGCTTTGTGTCGGCCATGGTGTGCTCGTCATTCAGCCCCAGGCACTTTGTCGAGATCTGGATCTCCAGATCTTCCGACGGGTACCCTGGATCTGGACCTGGCTCCGGGGCGGGGCAGTTCGAGGGAGGTGTGCTAGGTGGACAAGACGGTCAAGATGGCGTTGGGTATGTCGGACTGCCCGTGGCTCTGGCGGCGGCTGTAGCCGAAAACGGCGGCGCCTGTGGGCGTCGTAACCTTGCTGAAGGCGTCAGCGACGCAGTCCGAGCTCCAACCATATCGCTCCGGGGGAAACCCTAGATCCGTTCTCGGATCAGACGTTGGCGGCGCTTAGCATCGTTACCCCTCATGGGCAACGTGTGGGAGTTGGACCAGTCTTGGGAGACCAATGATGATGGTGGTGTTCGAGCAGGCGGTGCGGCGTGCCATCTACCGCGTCAACGCCGGCGGGTCCCGGCAGCATGGTGCAGCGGGGGCTCGACGACGCTGCGTTTTGTTGGTCGAGCGCAGAGAGGTGGCGCTGTCTGTTGGCGTGGTGGCGACGACGACAGACTTGGCGCGAGTCTTGGTTACAATCAACACTCTGGAGATGGGTTCGCGGAAGATGATGGTGACGACTTCCGGAGCATGGGCACAAGGCACTACCTCTAGATTTAGCCGGTGAGCCGGCGATGGCTTTAGCCGGGGCATAAGGCCTCTTCTTTACCTCGTTGTGCTAGTGGGTGGTGTTGTCACCTAGTTTGGCGGCTTCGGTTTGTATGTTTGTTTGTAAGGCTTTGTGCCGGTCTTTGTTGAATGAATGAAATAAAGCAGCCGATCATTTTGATGCAGAGGCTGGGGTAGCCCCCTATTTCTAAAAAAAAAATCCTCTTTTCCTCCCGAATCTTGTTAGTCTTTGTATAAGAAATGACATGCAGTTTTCCCCTTCGTGTTGATAACATTTGCACTAGTCTTAATTTGGTGCACTGGACGGAGATGGACTATGGTAGTCATATCACAGTAGGAGGAACGCCAATTTAACAGTAGGAGATGGATTAGTGGACCGGTGCCAATTGGCTTGGCGAATGCAATATAGAACTATTGCCATGTTATCTCCATGTTAATATTCTCCCTCCGTTCCGAAATATATGACGTCAAACATATTTCCAACAAACCCAGAAAAACGTTCAATTGACCTGTGTGGCCCCACTTAGTTACACATATTACAACCAATGCCATCCCACACTGGAAAACGTTTCACCCAGCGATAGATACTTTGGAATCACGGTCATCTTCCTCGCCACGCCAAGGCGCAACACCTCGCCTCGTCCATCACCTCCTCGCCTCGCCCCAGGCCCAAATCCCCTCTTCCTGGCCCAGATCTCGTCGCCCCAGGTTCTGCCTCTCCTTGTCTCCTTACCTAGGTCCTCCATCAGGGCGCCGCCATCAGGAGGATCGAGTCGCCTCCATCAGCAGCAACTGCTGCTTTCCCTCGCCATGGAGAGGAGAAGCAGCAGAAAACCATCAACAGTAGATCTCCCACGCCGTGGAGAGGAGAAGCAGCAGGACACCGTCAACAATAGATCTCCCATGCCGTGGAGAGGAGAAGCAGCAGGACAGCATCAACAGCAGATCTCCGACGCCGTGATGACATAAATCAAGATGCAGGAGATGAAATTGATAAGGGTTGCAAGTACAGTTACAGTAAATTGATCAAGATGCTACTCCATTCAGTCTAGTGAAGAAAATTGAACAGTAGCAATAGCATATCATAAGGTATCCAACATGGAGTAGTACTGGAACAAGCTACAGACAATAGAATCAAATCCAATAACAGATTCATGTACTGGGAGTAATTTTCATGCTGACAGTAAAAAATAATTAATGCACCGCAAGCAAGCATTCAATCACTTGCATGCTGAAGTGACAACTTGGAATTGCAGAAGCACTACTGACACAAGTAGCACAAGCAAGCAGCATGAAATTTGATAACGGGAGCATGCAGTTAAGCAAGCTACTGCAGTTTCAGTTCATTACTTACTGAGGAGGGCGTTTTGGTGCCCGGGCTCATCTGCTCCCGGTTACTGTTCCGATTTTTTTTAAATATGAAAATGCTTTGAAAAATTCTGAAAAAAAATGGACATGAACATATTCAAGTATTCAACACTCGTGTAAATTTTCGACAGAAAATATCAATTTTTGCGCCCTGTGCAAAAAAGACAAATCTGTCTTTTTTGAATAGTGGACTGTTCACCCATTTTGTCTGTCAGATATTTGTCTTTTTTGCACAGGGAGCACAAATTGATATTTTCTGTCGAACATTTACACGAGTATTGAATGCATGAATATGTTTCCGCACAATTTTTTTCAGATTTTTTTTGAAGCGTTTTCAAAATTCAAAAAAATCGGAACAGTAACCGAGAGCATATGAGCCCGGGCACCGTTTTGCATTTCCGTTACTTAAGTTAATATTGTAATCTGCTACTGTAAAAAAGTGTTGCACTGCTTCTAGTGCAAGCAGTGCAATCTGCTACTGCACTACACTACTCCACTGCAAGAACATAATCAGAGAGGAAACTGAATCAAACAAAACTTGCAAAGAGAACAAGGAATTTTTCGAATCAGAATCAAAATGAATCAAAATTCAAGCAATACTCCAGGTTACAGAGCAACTCCAGGTGCACAAAATTTCATATACGATTAGAGAGCAACAACAGGCGCATAAGTACTCAAACAAGCACTAAAATACTGCTACTACTACTACCAAAAAATATGAGCAAGATCATTGCAAGCAAGCGTAGCAGTACAGAGCTAACAGAGCAAGAACTCAGGTTTTCAATTACAGCATGTACTCCACTTAAAAAATACTGCTACTGCTACCAAAAAATCCACTGGATAACAAGTTACTCCACTTAATCAATAAGCTACTGCATCGGGACCTTTTTATCTCTAGCAGTACACAAGGAAGAATTCAAGCAAGCAATACTCACGGTGGGGGCACCGAGAGGACGAAGATGGTGAATCTACTCCAGGCGCAGGCGGTATCCTCCCTCTGCTCCGGTGCTCCAGGCGCAGGCGGTATTCTTCCTCTCTGCCCCGGTGCTCCAGGCGCAGGCGGTCTCCTCCCTCTGCTGCAGCACCGCCGTCCTGTTAGACTATACGTATTAGTGTACGTATAGGACTCTTTTTGTAATATGTTTCCTGCTATATAATAAAGAGATCCCTATCCGACGAGGCACGTCGGGTCAGCAAATCAATCTACTCTTAACACTTTAACATGGTATCAGAGCACGCGGTCCTCTCCTAGGGTTAGCCGTCGCCGCCGCCGACTTCCGCTGCCGCCGTCACCGCGCCTTCTCCGGCGTCCAGCGCGATGGCCTCGACCGGGTCTACCTCTTCAACGACCTCGTTAGCTTCTACCTCTTCCCTGGCATCCCTGGTACCAGCGATGACTTCCGCTGGGCAGCCGGCGAATTCTGGCGGGCTCTCCTTGCCTGCTTCCGCTCCACCCGTCCTGCCAGTCAGCGGCCTCAATACGCTGCCGAGCATGCTGCCTGGGATTAGCACTATGGCGCCTGGCATGCTGTCTGGGATCAGCACTATGGCGCCCGGCATGGTGCCTGGGATCGGAGCGATGGCGCCCTTCTCCACTGAAGCGGGAAGCCACGCGATGGCGCCCTTCGCCACTGATGATGCGGGAAGCCACTCCAGCGCTGCTCTCCTCTCAGATTCGCTCATCACAGCCTCGATGGGGCGCACAGGTGGTGCGTTCTCACCCATGATGTACCCATCCATGCCGGGGTATTCCGCTCCCGGTGGTGCAGCGGGTGGGTATCCAGGCGTAGGCGCAGGAGCTTTCCCTATGGCGCCCATGCTAGGTCATCCGTACGGAGCAAACTTCTTCGCTCATCAGCAGCCGGGATCCTTCTTCAACCAAGCACTACCAAACATCGTCACCATCGCGTCAGCTATCACCATCAAGTTGACAAGCGATAACTACATGTTTTGGCGTGCTCAAGTTGGCCCGCTTCTCCGCAGCCATCTCCTCATGGGATATGTCGATGGTTCCATACCTTGCCCCGACCGTCACATCGTCGTCAGTCATGCGGGGGGCATGCACCAGCAGCCGAATCCTGCACATCAGCACTGGACACAACAGGACCAGGCCATTCTCTCAGGTTTTGTGTCCTCGATAACCGAAGGAGTACTCGGCATAATCATGTTTGTGGGCACCTCACGAGAGGCGTGGGAGACTCTGAGTGGAGCGTTTGCCTCCACATCCATTGCACGAGCCTCGGCGATCCGCCAACAGATGAATGAGCTGAAGAAAGATAACAAGACCATTAATGTCTACTTTCATCAGATGAAGGCACTCTCGGACTCGTTAACCAGTATCGGGATGCCTCTCCGTGACGACGAGTTTATATCTGTTGTCCTCGCCGGGCTAGGTGATGATTATGATGCCCTTTTCGAGGTGGTGAATGCTCGCACCACACCTATGCAGATTCGTGATTTGTATTCGCAGCTCCAGGCGACAGAGCAACGCAAGCTGTCGCAGCGCCATACACAGGGTGGCGCCATACATTACCCTGTAGCTCAGGTGGCTGCCAACGTCGGCGCACCAGCAGCCTTTGGTGCTGGTCGTGGTGGTCCTCGACATGCGCCCCCCTTCATATCGCCACCGCCCACGCCGGCACCTCCTCCTACCACGTCCAAGCCGAACACTGGGCGTGGCAACGTTGTATGTCAGTTGTGCGGAATTCCGCGCCACGTGGCGTCCAAGTGCTACAAGCGGTTTAACCGTGACTTTCTGGGCATTGGCAATGACGGACGCAATACGGAGAAGCAAATCTCCATGGCGATGACAGCCTCTCAAGGCTCCCCTGGCGTTACACAGCAGTCTGTTGACCCGGCGTGGTATGCAGACTCAGGCACTATGCACCACATCACCCATGATCTGGATAAGCTCACTACACGTGAGCCCTACCACCGCACCGACCAGGTCCACACAGCTAATGGAGCAGGTATGCGCCTTCATAATATTGGTCAGGCTATTTTATCCACTCCGTCTTCTAGGTCTCTAGCTCTAAATCGTGTCCTTCATGTTCCTAAGGCCACTCGTAATTTGTTATCTATGAGCAAACTTTCACATGATAATAATGTCTTTATTGAACTTCATCCTCATGATCTTTTTGTAAAGGACCGGGACACGAGAGCACCCATTCTTAGAGGTCGTTGCAGTGGAGGTCTCTACGAGATTAAAGCCCCTATTATCAAGCAAGCACTCAGCAGTGTCAGGGTGTCCCGTGATATGTGGCACCGTCGTCTAGGACATCCAGCGTTACAAGTTGTTCAGCATATTCTTCGTAGTCATGAGTTACCATCTTTACACGAGTCCAATAAAATAGAGTCAGTTTGTGATGCTTGTCAGCAAGGGAAGAGTCATCAGTTGCCATTTTCTTTGTCTACTCGTGTAACAAAATTTCCCTTAGAGATCATTTATTCTGATGTTTGAGGTCCTACTCACACGTCTGTCAGTGGACATCGCTTTTATATAAGTTTTGTCAATGCTTATAGTCGTTTTACTTGGCTCTATTTACTTAAGCATAAATCTGATGTCTATGATGTGTTTCTCCAATTTCAAAAACATGTTGAACGTCTTCTCAATCATAAAATCATTCATGTCCAGACTGATTGGGGCGGTGAGTATGAAAAACTCCATCCTTTCTTCCATAGTTTGGGTATCTCACATCGTGTGTCTTGTCCTCACACGCATCAACAAAATGGCACTGTCGAGCGTAAGCACCGTCACAGTGGCGGAGCCACGTTATGGCTGTGTAGTCATGCGACTACACAGGATTTTTGCAAGTCGATCAAACCCACGTATACATATTTCACCAGTTGGATGGAAAAAATACATAAATTGACCTCACAGGCCCAGTGGTTTGATATCCGTAAGAATTGGCTGGGCCCTATCCATAGGCCCATATAGCAAAACAAGAAAAGCGAGGCTCTAGTAGCTTCCTGGTCACCCACGATGCGTATCTGTCGACCATACCGCTCGACTTCTCCTCTTCCGCTTCAACTTCCCGTGTAAATCCCCAAATCGAATAATCGATCTGTAAGCCGAATTGGGAGCGACGCCATGGGGAGGAATACGGCGACCAGTGCTAGCACCAAGAGCTAAGGTCGGCACTCGGCACGTCGCCGCTGGCCGCTGCCCTACTCTGCGGCTCTGCCACTCCGGGTCTCCGGCGATCAGGCGCACGCAGTCGACTAGGCGCACAACCACCTCGGCGATCACCGGACTCCGGCCAGGCACCAATCGACGCGCCATCATCGGTTTAGAAATTCCCCTTTTATTGTAAGTTCTGGTTTCCTTTTCTTCAAATTTTCAGCAGATTAGTTCAGTTTAGAAATTCAGAAATATTGATCTGTTTGATCTATTCTTGTATGGACAATACAAATCAACACTATCTCATTCTTTAAGAATATACTGTATTAGTGTTTTTCTTATGGAATAGCATTTTTATGTCAGGACTGAAGTTTGCTAAATGGACAAGTTTGTAAAACGATGGCAGTCAGAGCCAAATGCTGAAAATTCTTCACAGAGAGCAGCTGAAAATGAGGTACAGACTCCCGTTGATGCTAGAGCTGCTTTGGAAAGGGTGCTAGTTAATAGCAATGCAAGGCCACGCTCAACCGTAGAAAATGAAGTTGTTGATCTATCTAAACTTCCAGCTGATCCTGCAAAACGAAAGCCTATTTCCCAATATAAGACAGCTCAAATTCGTGATGATGTGCGGAGAACTTACCTACAGAAAGGGCCATTCCAACCTGTAGGACATGATTTTCCTAAGAGAGATTTCAGTGGAATTCAGCGTCATTTTAATGAAGATTGGTTCAAGACATACAAGCCTTGGCTAGAGTATAGTATAAAGCAAGATGCAGCATTTTGCCTTTGTTGCTACTTATTTCAAAATGAAAGCATTGGCCGTGGTGGTGGAGATGTATTTTCAACCAAGGGATGGAGAAGTTGGAATAACCTGAAGAGACTAGATATTCATGTTGGTGGTCCTTCGAGTTCTCATAATCAAAACATGAAGAGATGTGACGATCTAATGAACCAGAACCAATCCATTGGAGCTGTTGTACACAAGCAAACCAAGAAATCTAAGATAGAGTACCAGACCCGGCTAGTTGCATCAATAGATATTGCAAGGTTGCTTCTTAGTCTTGGCTTGCCATTTCGAGGTCATGATGAAAGCGAGTTTTCTTTGAGGAAGGGGAATTTCCTTACATTTTATGAGTGGTATGTTGCACGCTGTCCGGATGTGGCTGCTGTTGCTTTGAAGAATGCTCCCAAGAATTTAAAGTTGGTTTCTCCTACCATCCAGAAAGATATTGTGGAAGCTTGTGCTAAAGAAACAGTCAAAGCAATTATAGAAGATCTTGGAGATGAGTACTTTGCTATATTGGTTGATGAATCTCGTGATGTATCTCACAAGGAACAAATGGCTCTTGCTATAAGATATGTTGATAAAAGGGGGTTTTCAGTGGAGCGTATTATTGGACTTTCTCATGTTACTCAAACAACTTCTCTTGCCCTCCAAAAAGCTATTTACGATGTGCTTGAAGATCATAACCTTAGCCCTTCTCGAATCCGTGGCCAAGGATACGATGGAGCTAGCAACATGCAGGGGCATTTGAATGGATTGAAAACATTAGTGATGGAAGATTCCAGGTCTGCTCATAGCATACACTGTTTTGCTCATCAACTTCAATTGACACTAGTTGCAGTTGCAAAAAATCATGAAGATGTGGTATGGCTTTTTGAGTGGATGAGTGCTGTTCTGTCCATAGTAGGAAATTCTTTTAAGAACAGGGATATGCTTACGGAAATACACGCCAAAAAAATTGAGAAGGCACTTCAGATGGGTGAAGTTGAAACTGGGAGAGGTTTGAATCAGGAACTTGGAGTTAAAAGGCCCGGCGATACTCGATGGGGTTCCCATTTCAGTTCTCTTATGAATATGATTGTTATGTTTCCCTCAGTAATTGAAGTTATTGATGACAATGCACAAAATTCCGGCAAAGCTCTTGATAGGATTAAAGCAAAAGGAGTTCTAGATGGTATTCAGACATTTGACTTTGTTTTTATGCTACACTTGATGAAGGTCATACTAGGGATTACAAATGATCTGAACCTCGCTTTGCAAAGAAAGGATCAAGACATTGTAAATGCTGTGTCATTTCTTGGTACAACAAAAAGAAGGCTACAGGGAATGAGAAATGAAGGCTGGGAAGATATGTTTACATCGGTTAAAAATTTCTGCCTCAAAAATGATATTCAACTTCCAGATATGAATGCTATGCATATTCCTCGGGGTTTAGTATCAAAGCGGAAATCTCAAACTGATGGCATATCAAATATGAATTACTATCAAAGGGTCATGTATGCTGTTATTGATCTATTGCGTGTAGAGTTGGATGACCGCTTTAGTGAGAGCAGCACAACCTTGCTACTTGGGATGGCTTGTTTGGATCCTTCTGATTCGTTCTCTAATTTTGAAAAAGACAAAGTATTGGCAATGGCTCAGTTATATCCTGATGATTTTGAAAATGAAAGCAAGATGGAAGAGCTTAGTGTCCAGCTTGATAATTTTATTGAAAATGTTCATGATGATTCAAGACTCTCCAATCTGACAGGGGTTAGTGATCTTTGCCGAAAACTAGTTGAGACAAAGAAGCATACAAGTTTTCCTCTAGTATTTCTTTTGGTGAAGCTAGCATTGATTCTGCCGGTCGCGACGGCGACAGTTGAGAGAGCATTTTCTGCAATGAAAATTATCAAGACTGATTTGCGCAATAGAATAGGCGATGAATTCTTATATCATTGTCTCATTACCTATGTTGAAATTGATATATTCCTGTCTATTAGTACCGATGCTATTATGCATACCTATCAAGGTAAGCATGATCGCAAAGGACTGCTACCATAATTATGTTGCAATAAAGTTCAATCTTTTGTGCTGCTGTTTAATTTGTCTACATAAGTGTGTTCTCAAAAGAAAATTTTGATACATTAGTAAAGGTTGACATCATAGATTTTGAATCCTGGCTCCGCCACTGCCGTCACATTGTTGAAACCGGTCTTACTTTGCTTGCTCATGCGTCTGTCCCTCTATGCTATTGGAATGATGCTTTTCCTACAGCTTGTTTTCTCATTAACAGGCTTCCTAGTCGCACCACTGATATGAAAACTCCACTTGAGAGACTTCTTAAGGAAACACCTGACTACACCGTTTTTAAGGTTTTCGGGTGTGCTTGTTGGCCGCATCTTAGACCCTACAATAATCATAAACTTGAGTTTCGTTCAAAGAAGTGTGTGTTTATGGGCTATAGTTCTCTTTATAAAGGATACAAGTGTCTCCATGTTCCCTCTAATCGAGTTTACATCTCTAGGGACGTTATTTTTTATGAGAATATTTTTCCCTTTGTCAACATGCCTAACTCACATTTGCTGCCACCTATCTCGGAGTCTTCATTACTTTCAGCCGACCAATTTACGGATGTTGCACATGCCTCGCCTTTGCTCGCTGACCATGGTGCAGGTACTGGACGTGGAGCTCGCTTGGAGGTTCTAACACCGGAGCAGTTTCCTATTCACGCCGATCCGCAGCTCATGCCCATGCATGGCTTGCTGCGGGTGCATGGCTCGTCCTCGGGCTTCGTACCGCCCCCATGCATCGAGCTGGCTGGCTCAGTCAGCTCGTCCTCGGGTGCTCTCCCCGAGCTGGACCAGCGTGGCGTCCCTGGCGCGGGGACTCTGCCTGCCACGCCCGCACATGGAGCACGGATGGTAGACAGTGACGTCCCACTGTCTCCTGCTCCCGCTACAACGACACCACCTGATGCCTCTCCGCATGCAACACCACCGCCATCGCCTGCTGCTGCTTCCTCGCCACCTGAGTTGCCTCCGCCTCTGCCAGTTGGACCGATCACTCGTTTGCAGTGTGGTATTCGTCAGCCCAAGGTACGCACTGATGGAACAGTAGCCTGGACCAGTGTTCTTGCAGCTCATGCAGCGTCCAAACACACACATGAACCTCGTGATTTTAAAGAAGCTCTCCGCACTCCTCATTGGCGTAAGGCTATGGAAGCTGAGTTCTCTGCTCTTCAGAACAATGATACTTGGCGACTGGTTCCTCCTATTTCTGGAGTTAACTTGATTGATTCACGGTGGGTTTTTAAGGTGAAGCTTCATGCAGATGGCTCTATTGAACGATACAAGGCACGTCTGTGGCTAAAGGGTACAAACAGCAGTATGGACTGGATTATGATGAGACTTTCAGCCCTGTGGTTAAGCCAGCTACTATTCGCTTGTTGCTTGCTATGGCTGTTTCTCACCGCTGGCATCTTCGTCAGCTTGATATTCAGAATGCGTTCCTCAATGGCTACCTGGATGAGGAGGTCTACATGCGACAACCTCCAGGTTTTGTTGATTCTGCTAAACCGGATCACTACTGCAAGCTTGTCAGATCATTGTACGGGCTGAAGCAGGCTCCTCGCGCCTGGCATGCTCATCTCAGTTCTGTCCTTGGCTCTTTGGGATTTTCACCGTCAGTGACAGATACATCATTGTCATTCTTCGCCGTCAGGG
>QRDG01000506.1:932195-1026583 GCA_012064385.1 Puccinellia tenuiflora
TCGGACCTTGACTAGAGGGGGGACTAGTCCTGGGTCATCGGCTAAGCGGCCGGCAGACTCTAGTCCCAGACTGTGGGGGACCTCTAGTCTGGTTCGTGATACGAACCGGGACTAAAGGGTCTTGGCAGGCCGCGGCTGAGGTGGGGGCCAGCGCGAGACCCTTTAGTGTCGGTTCGTATCACGAAGCGGGACTAGAGGTGTCACTCACTATATCATCTTCTTCCAGTCCAAGCTTAGAGTTCATATCACCATTTTTCTCCTCTCTATCTCCTCTCTAGCTCAAATTCATCCACATTTATTTCCACGATTTGTCAAGATTAAGGGTGCCCCATATATCCAAGGGTTTTAATAGGTTAGAAACTTCATCCTCCCAGAGCTCGAGTTAATCCCATTGCAAGTTTTGCTCCTCACATTTCATTGCTATTGCTAGCTAGGTGTTTGATGAAATGCCTAAGTTAGTTTAGCTCAAATTCGAGGTTAGTTGTGTAATGCCCATTGCTAGTTTATTTGTGTTATATGCAATTTGAGCTCACATTAAAGTATGATTTGTTGATTTTAGTGTTGTCCCGTCCCTGTCATTGTCCTGACCGCCGTCGGTCGTCCGCGCCGCCCCGTCGTCGGCACCAGCTTGGTGAGTCTCTTGTTTTTATCTTTTTTTAAGAAAAATTCTTACTTGTATGATTTAGATGCATAGTTATCAGTTGTATAGTTTTTTTTACTTCTATGCTGTTTGTTAAATGTATAGTGTCATGGTTTTGATATCCGTCCCCGTCGGCCCTCGTCCGGTCTATGATTCAGATGTGGTATATTATCTTTTATAACTATTTGTTTAATTTCATGTTTATAACAATTATGCTGAACAACACTTGACATATATATTCTTATCTAGGAGGTAGTTGAACCAGAAATTCCAACCGACTCTCTTGTCGAGATGCTAAATTTATTTGAAAAAGAAAACAATAATTTGAAAGCAAAATTGAAAAGAAGTGAAGAAGAGAAGATGGAATTGGAGTTGTATCTTGCCGATGTCGTCCATGATCACAAGATCAAGATGGATGCAATGCGCTTGAAGATTAGAAACATTAGAAACTATGCCATTAATAAAGAGGCTTGGTATCATTATGCTGTTGGATCAATGGTTACCTTAGTTGCGATTTTGATCGCATTTGTTGTTGCATTTAAATGCATTATATAGTTTAATTGTATGTTAATTTCAATGTATGTTTTAATTATGAGAACTATGTATTACATTTGGTCACTACTCTACTTTGGTTTTAATGTGATGAACTTGTATTGATTAATTTGGTCACTTTTCTGTTCATGATGTTGTGTGTAATGATGTTTTCCCTTCTTATACATAAAAGGTGCTCGATGAACCGGCAATGGATGTACGATGACCGACTCTCTATCGAGTACATTCAAGGCCTGCGATCTTTTCTCTATGTGGCTGAGGCAAACACGCGGAATGGTTTTATGTGTTGTCCATGCCGTGTCTGTCGGAATGAGAAGGATTACTCTTACTCAAAAACCCTTCACATCCACCTTATTAAGTCCGGTTTCATGTCCGGCTATAATTGTTGGACCAAGCACGGAGAAAGAGGGGTAATGGTGAAAGACAACAAAGAAGAAGAGAATGATGACAACTATAATTCTATGTTCCTTGAATACGGTGGTAATGCAAGGGGGGAGCAGAGGATGAAGAGACACCAGTTGAGCCCATGGTAGATGATGATCTTCGTCGGGCCATCGTTGATGCATAGAGAGAAGCAGAAAGTGCAAATGAGAAGTTGAAGTTGGAGCACATGTTAGAGGATCACAAAAAAAAGTTGTACCCAACTTGTGAAGATGGCAACACAAAGCTCGGTACCACACTGGAATTGCTGCAATGGAAGGCAGAGACTGGTTTATCTGACAAGGGATTTGAGAAGTTACTGAAAATAATGAAGAAGAAGCTTCCAAAGGATAACGAATTGCCTGACAGTATGTATGAAGCAAAGAAGGTTCTCTGCCCTCTAGGATTAGATGTGCAGAAGATACATGCATGCATTAATGACTGCATCCTCTACCATGGTAAGGAGGACGAGAATAAGAATGAATGCCCGGTATGCGGTGCATTGCGGTATAAGATCAGACGAGATGACCCTGGTGATGTTAAGGGCCAGCCCCCCAGGAAGAGGGTTCCTGCCAAGGTGATGTGGTATGCTCCTATAATACCACGGTTGAAACGTTTGTTCAGAAACAAAGAGCATGCCAAGTTGTTGCTATGGCACAAAGAAGACCGCAAGAAATTCGAGATGTTGAGACACCCCGCTGATGGGTCGCAGTGGAGAAAAACCGATAGAGAGTACAAGGACTTTGCAGATGACGCTAGAAACTTAATGTTTGGTCTAAGTACAGATGGCATGAATCCTTTTGCAGAGCAGAGCTGCAGTCATAGCAACTGGCCTATAACTCTATGTATCTATAAACTTCCTCCTTGGTTGTGCATGAAGCGGAAGTTCATTATGATGCCAGTGCTGATCCAAGGCCCGAAGCAACCCGGCAACGACATTGATGTGTACCTAAAGCCACTAGTTGAAGAACTTTTACAGTTGTGGGGCGAAAAAGGTTTACGTGTGTAGGATGAGCACAAACAGGAGGAATTTGACCTACAAGCGCTGCTCTTCGTAACCATTAATAATTGGCCTGCTCTTAGTAGCCTTTCAGGACAGATAAACAAGGGATACAATGCATGCACGCACTGTTTAGATGAGACTGATAGTACATATTTGGAGAAACGTAAGAATGTTGTGTACCTGGGCCATCGTCGATTTCTTCCTCCTAAGCATCCCGTAAGAAAGAAATGCAAGCATTTTAAAGATACATAGCATCGGACGAAGCCTGTGCGCCGTACTGGTCATGATATATGTGGTATGGTCAAGAATCTAGAAGTGATCTTTCGAAAGGGTCCTAACGGTCAATCTGTTCCGAATGATGTCACCGGACACGCGGCCATGTGGAAGAAGAAATCAATATTTTGGGAGCTACCCTATTGGAAAGTCCTAGAGGTCCGCTCTACAATCGACGTGATGCACGTGATAAAGAATCTTTGCGTGAACCTGCTAGGACATTTGGGCGTGTATGGAAAGACAAAAGATACGCCAGAAGCACGACAGGACTAGCAACGTATGAAAGACCCAGACGACCTGCATCCAATGAAGACGGATAAAGGAGGTCTAAGTCCTGCCAGCTACATTCTTACGAAAGAAGAGAAGGAAATATTTTTTGATGTCCTGAGCAGTATGAAGGTCCCGTCTGGCTTCTCCTCAAATATAAATGGAATAATAAATATGGCCGAGAAAAAATTTCAGAACCTAAAGTCTCATGACTGCCACGTGCTTATGACTCAATTGCTTCCGGTTGCATTGCGGGGGATTCTACCGGAAAATGTTCGACTACCCATTGTGAAGCTATGTGCATTTCTCAATGAAATTTCTCAGAAGATAATCGATCCAGAAATTCTACCAAGGTTACAAAGGGATGTGGTTCAATGTCTCGTTAGTTTTGAGTTGGTGTTCCCACCATCCTTTTTCAATATTATGACGCATCTACTAGTACACCTAGTCGAAGATATTGCCATTATGGGTCCTGTATTTTTACACAATATGTTCCCCTTTGAGAGGTTCATGGGAGTCTTGAAGAAATATGTTCATAACCGTGCTAGGCCAGAAGGAAGCATCTCCAAAGGCTATGGAACAGAGGAGGTCATTGAGTTTTGTGTTGACTTTATTCCCGACATTAAGTCTATTAGTCTTCCTGAATCGCGGCATGAGGGGAGACTGAGTGGAAAAGGCACTCTAGGAAGGAAATCAATAATATGTAGGGACGTGCATTATTTCACTCAAGTGCACTACATAGTTCTACAGAATTCCACCTTGGCGGCTCCGTATATCGAGGAACACAAGAATATTGTACGCTTCAACAACCTCGCGAAGCCTGACTACTGGATTAGACATGAACACATGGAGACTTTCGGCGGTTGGTTGCAAACACATCTCAGCAATAACAACACTATTGAAGATCAGCTGTACTTGTTGTCCAGGTCACCATCTTCGACTATATGGACTTTCCAAGGGTACGAGATAAATGAGAATATATTTTACACGTTCGCCCAAGATGAAAAGAGCACCAACCAAAACAGTGGTGTCCGCTTTGATGCAACAAACAACAATGGGTCACATGACACATACTACGGTTACATAGAGGAGATATGGGAACTTAACTATGGACCTACTTTTAAGGTCCCCTTGTTTCGGTGCAAATGGGTCAAGCTGACAGCAGTCGGGTTAAAGGTAGACGAGCAGTACGGAATGATAACAGTGGACCTTAACAATCTTGCGTACTTAGACGAACCATTCATCTTAGACAATGATGTGGCTCAGGTTTTCTATATGAAGGACATGTCTACCAAACCGAGAAAAAATAAGGAAAAGAATACATCAGATGATGAGCCAAAGCGCCACATAATTCTTTCAGGTAAAAGAAACATCATGGGAGTGGAGGACAAGACAGACATGTCAGAAGATTATGATAAGTTTCATGAAATTCCGCCCTTCGCAGTGAAGGATGACCCAAGTCTCCTGTTAATTAATGAAGATGCTCCATGGTTACGGCGCAGAAAAAACCCAAACACTAGATAGGGATGTTGGTGACGTAGGGAATCCGAATGATTTGTATTCGGTCGATGAACTGAAGGATTTCTATATAGAACAAAACACACGGTTTCCCCTGCATACAGCCCAACGGTGGCTCGTGAGTGCCTGCATATCAAATACACCGTTGGACGTATGCAGGGAATCTGAATGATTTGTATTCGGTCGATTAACTGTAGGATTTCTATATAGAGATGTCCACTGTCATGCTCTTGTTCTTCATCTACTCCTCATGGTGAGTATTTATAGCTAAAAGATCACGACAACTGTTTATCTTTAGTCCCGGTTGGTAGCTGGAATGGAACCGGGACAAGGAGCATTGATATGTGTGCCTTATCTTCTGCTAGAGATCCAACGGCTCATAAGCGTTCGAAAGAAACACACCGCTGATCCAACGGCTCATAAGCGTTCGAAGGAAACACACGATCCGTGTGCTTCTTCCTGATTGGGCATCCTATTTGTTTTGGATTACTTATTTAAATTCCAACACTTTTCATTTTGAAATTTTTGTCAGATTCAAAAAATATTAGTTAATGCATTTTTAATTGAAAATGGCAAAATGGTTAATAGTTTGAATAATTATTTTGGAAAACAGAAAATGGTTTTGGATTACTTATTTAAATTCAAACACTTTTCATTTTGAAATTTTTGTCAGATTTAAAAATATGTAAAAGTTATTGAAATCTCAAAAATATGCAGAAGTTATTCAATTTCAAAAAAATTGGTCAATCGCGCGCAAAAAACACCTCTAGTCCCGGTTTGTGGAACCAACCGGGACTAGAGGCTTTTTTCTGGCGCTCCTTTTCGGTGCACCGAAAACACCTCTAGTCCCGGTTCGTGGAACCAGCCGGGACTAGAGGTATACCCTCTAGTCCCGGTTCGTGGCACGAGCCGGGACTAGAGTTCATTGGTATAAACACCACGCCCCTTATCCCGGCCCGAGCCACAGACCGGGACACAGAGAAAGGACGAAGATGACGCACCCACCACCGACGAAGACGACGCCGTCAGGCTGCCCGAGCCCGCGCCGCCCTCTCCTCCGGCCGCCAGCCGCGCCGCGTCGCGCCGCTCCGCCATCCTTCGTCCGCACGCGCCGCGCTCTCCCCAGCCCTCTCCGTCGTCCGCCCGCGCCGCCGCCCTCTCCGCCATCCGCCCTCGCCGCCGCCCTCTCCGCCATCCGCCCGCGCCGCCGCCCTCTCCGGCCCTCCGCCCGCGCCACCCTCTCTCCTCCGGCCGTCCGCCGCCCGTGCCGCCTGTTCGCATCCGGCCCGCCGTCGAGGTATGTAAAAATTAGGGTTATAATTAGATAATTTAGTTAGATTTTATAGTTAGATAAATTAGTTAGATTTTTTAGTTAGATAAATTAGTTAGATTTTTTAGTTAGATAATTTAATTTTAGGGTTAGATAATTTTTTAGTTAGATAAATTTAGGGTTAGATAATTTAGTTAGATAAAATTGGGGTTAGATAATTTTAGGGTTACATAATTTAGTTAGATAATTTTAGGGTTAGATAATTTTTTAGTTACATAAAATTAGGGTTAGATAATTTAGTTAGATAATTTTAGGGTTAGATAATTTAGTTAGATAATTTTTTAGTTAGATAAAATTAGGGTTAGATAATTTTAGGGTTACATAATGTAGTTAGATAATTTTAGGGTTAGATAATTTTTTAGTTAGATGTTTTAGTATTACTTTTGAAAATGAGGAAAACAATGTTCCTTACTTTAAATTATTCGGCTAATGCTAACATTGCTTTATCTTATTTTTCTAATAGTTAAGCAATGGATCATTTCAACAGCAGAGACAATGAAGAGGACATTTTTTCCATTGTACGGCAATCCGATGTCGATGGAGCAGAAGACATCGGAGCAGAAGATGGCTCACAATTTTTGAATGAGTCCGGTCAGGGAATGGAGGTGGAAACCAAAGTGCAAACGAGCCATGAGTGTGATGACGACTCGAAAACTGGTGGACATCCGCCGTCTTGCGAGGTATATTAAGCCTCTGTTGATCAGATGCAATAATAGAATTATATATATATGTATTAACGAATGTTTCTTAATTTAGACCTCCGCATCGACCAAATCTGTTAAAAGTAAACGAGGCCATGCGACAGGGATGGACAAAGATGAGCATCTCATAATCGAGGTCGTCTCTTCACAGGGCAAACCGTTGCTTCCCGAGACGAACGCAAATAAGTTTGTGCATCAATGGGAGTTGTTGTTAGGGACAACGTCGCGATCAGCGTTCAGGAATGGCATAAGCTAAAGAAGCTAGAGGGAGTTACTTATGTCGATGACAGATCAAAAAATGATATTTGGGACAAGCTAATTGCACATTTCACCCTACCGGTCTTCGAACATGATGAAGCAAAGACAATATCCATGAGGAAAGCAGTCAAGCATTTCGCTCTTAAGAAGATGGCTGAACAATTTAATAAGTACAAGAACATATTATACCGTGCGTATGTCAAAGATAAAAAAGCTCCAGATTTCACTGGCACACTTGAGAGGCAGCGGGCTCACTGGGACTCATTTCTAGAGTACAAGAATTCGGAACTAGCGAGGCAAAGGTTGGAAAAGAATAATGAAAATGCAAAGAAAAATAAATATCACCATAAGATGGGGACAGGTGGCTACAGATCTGCCGAGCCTAAGTGGGATCAAACTGAGGCCGCCATGCGCGAAAAAGGGATCATTCCAGCTGGAGATTCCATGCCCCATAGGGCAAGAAATTTCTTACTTGGGCATGGGGTGGAGTATGACATGGAAATAGGAGAGTTAAAACATGATGAAAAGAAAAAAATTCTATAGCCCAGAAAGCTCTTGTTCAAGCAATCGCCTGTTGGGAATATGCCCTAGAGGCAATAATAAAGTGGTTTATTAAGCATATTCACGTTTATGATAATAGTTTATTATCCATGCTATAATTGTATTAAATGGAAACATAATACATGTGTGGAATATAAACACCCGGAGTCCCTAGTGAGCCTCTACAGGACTAGTTCGTTGATCGAGAGATAGTTAGAGTTTCCTAACTATGGACTTGTTATAGTCACTTGATAACGGAGTCATATCATTAGGAGTAATGGTGTGATGGACATGACCCAAATAAAGAGTTGCAATTAATCGTGTCACAAAAGTTTTGTTGTCAACACTTTTAATATGCCAAATATAGTTTCCTTAGACCATGAGATTATATCACTCCCGTTCACCGGAGGAATACTTTGTGGACATCAAACGTCACTTCGTAACTGGGTGATTATAAAGGTGGCTTTCAGGTATCTCCGATGGTGGGTTGTTGGGTGATATGAATCGAGAGTGGGATTTGTCCCTCCATGTGACGGAGAAGATATCTCCAGGCCTTCTCGGTAATATAGCATCAAAAGTCTACAGACATGTGATTAGGTTGTAATCACCGAGATCCTATATTATGGACGAGTAAAGAGAACTTGCCGGTAACGAGATTAAACTAGACATGGGGATGTCAACGATTATATCTCGGGCAAGTAAAATATCGTGAGACAAAGGGAATCATATATGAGATTAATTGAATCTCCGGCATCGTGGTTCAATCGAGAAAAAGGTTTTCGTTGAGTGTATAGGAATTAATATGGGCATCCCGGTCCCGCTATTAATTATTGATATGATCATGTCTATGCATTCTCGAACCCGTAGGGTCACACACTTAACGTTCCGATGAAATTAGGTTTTGCAATGAATTAAATGATGAAGTGAACGAATGGTGATTCGGAGTCTCGGATGGGATCCCGGACGTCACGAGAGGTTCCGGAGGAGTCCGGAGAATAAGATTCATATATGGAAAGTGGTTTCCGGAGGTTTCGGAAAAGTTCCGGAATATTTCATAGGGTATCGGAAAGGTTCCGGAATGTTCTAGAAGGGTCTAGAAGTGGGACCGCATATTTTGTATGGGGCCCACATGGTGCAAAGGGGTGCTGCCACCACTTAGGTGGGGCGCACCACCTAGGCCCACATGGGTGGTGCGGCTAAGGGAAAAAGGAGGGGAGTCCCACTCCTAGTTGGACTAGGAGTTGGGCCCTCCACCCCTTTAGGAAAGGGGGCCCAAGGAGGAGTTCTAGAAGGACTCCAACTTGGGGGGCAAGCAAAGGGGGGGCCGGCCGGCCCCCTGCCCTTGACCTAGCCGGCCTCCTATATAAGGAGGGGAAGGGGGGGGGGGGGCGCAACACACACCTTGGAGGCTGCCCCTAGCCGCACCCCCTCTCTCCCTCTAAACCCTAGCCGCACCCCTTGCCCGAAGGGCTGCCGCCGCCTCTCCTCCACACCTAGCCGCACCCCTAGCCCTAGGGGCTGCGCCACCTTGCTCCTCTCCCTCTCCTCTTGCTTGGCTTGGCGAAGCCCTGCTCGCGGAGATCGTCATCATCACCGGCACTACCGTCGTGCTGCTGAGATCATCAAGGCCACGTCCTCTCGCTTGCGGGATCAAGGAGTCGACGTCTTCATCGAGCTGTACGTGTGGACGCCGCGGAGGTGCTGCCCATTGCTGCACTTCACCGGATTGGATCTCGAGGATAATACATCTCCTCGCGACTAGACGAGTCTAGTTGCGGGGATCGACTAGTCAACCCCTGCACCGATAAAACGCGTTTGTTGATCTTCGAGGGTAAGAGATTGGATCTCATCTTTGCTAGCTTCATCTCGTAGATCTAGATCCTTGGGGTTTATTCCGCTTGCCGCGTAGAATTTTTTTTGTTTTCCATGCTGCGACCCCATCATCGCCGAGGTTCAATCGGGAAAGTTTATTCCCGACAGAGAGAGGGACGAGCTGACAAAGGCCCTCGAGAATCCTGAAAAACCGGGAAGAACACGAGGCTTTGGACCAGATGTGCCGTGGAGTCTTGGGTTTCCCGAGGACTGTCAATCTTATAGAAGCCGAGCGAGAGCAAAGAAGAGGAGGGAGCAGGAAGAGGAAGCCCGGTTGAACAATCTGAAAAAACAGAACGAGGAAATACTTGCTATCGTAAAGCACCAATAGAAGCAAATAGAGGAATTGCGCGAGCAAGGGCCAACTCATCAGCTGCAGCAAGATAGTCATGAAGCCGGCCCATCTCAGCGGAGAAGCTCAGTGGCTTCCACGGTGGTCGATGCTCATGAGGCACCGATGGATCGCTACCCCGTGGATGATATCAGGGAGAAGAAAAGTTGTGAGCTACATGTGGGAGTGAGGAACTTATCCTTCAAGGTGGCGGACGGCTATGCTTTAACTTGTGAATCTATAGCACGGTGGCATTACAATGCTATTCCAGATGGCTATGGTCGTTTTGGCGTGGATCAAGTTCTACCCGGATATGAATCAATGGAGCTTGAAATTCCTGGAGCTGATGATGAGAGGACACTGGGAGACGTCAGGGGTGGTATCATTCTTTGGCGCAAGAAATACATCGTGCTTCCTCTCTCGGCGTCAAGGCCACCATCGTCTCCTCCGAGTCGCCATTCGCCACCTCCAAGTCCACATGATGACGAGAGGGACGACCACCACAACACGAGTCCATCTCGATCTCCGTCGCCGCATCACCCGACTCCTCAGCCGACTCCGCCGCCTCCGCCGCCTCCGCTCACTAAGGCTCAGAGCTAAAAGAGGAAGCGCACCCCTTCGTTTTCGATGGGTAACCGACACGGACCCCGATAGGAGCCCCTCCCAAAAGTACCGCCGGCTCCTCCCGTCCGAGCTTACGACCGGACTCCTGAGGAAAACGCCGTGATCATGGACGCCGAGGTGAAAAGACAGTTTGCACCAAAAAAGCCCGACGAAAAGCAAACATTTAAGCCGGAAGCCGTAAAGTGGGCTAAGGACGTTCTTCAACAGCCATCGCAATTTGAGATAAATAAGGCTGATGACTATTTGCGATGTATGAGGAAAGTTAGCTCCCGCCCAAAAAAAAGTAGTAGTACCAGCGGGAAAAGAGACGTTGCCCAGCTCGGACAACAGGCAAAACAGTCGATCTCCCCGCTCAAGGTGTTACCCACTAATCAGGGCTTGGCGGCGGACATTGCAGCTGTACCACCCCATATGAGGGCGATATTTGTTGCAGACGCTGGTATTTCTCTTACTCAACTGGAAGCGGGAATAGACGGCGGAGATATGGGGCCTATGTTGGGAGTAGTATGGCCATGGAAATACGGGGAGTCTCTGGTGCCACCTGATCAGATCAATCGTCTACCAACACAAATGCGAATACTGCATGACTGGTACTTGGAAGTCGTAAAGGAAGAGCGAATAATGATCCAGAGAAGCATTTCATTGGTAAAGACGAGATGACGATTGATTTTGAAGAACTCTATCAGTTATACAAGCTTGATGCCCTCGACTTGAGTATCATCAGTACCTATTGTCTGTAAGTAATTCAATTCATTTGTTTCCATAATAAAGTCTGTAGCGCATCTCGTTCATTGCCTATAATTATGCTCACTATGCTATTTATGCAGAATGAAGAGTCATGAATGTGACGTAAAAGGAATATTTGACATTGGGTTCGTTGACCCAGTACGAATTAATGAAAAATTGCTACTAGAGTTCCCCCAGGAAACGGAGAGCAACTTGCTAAGGTTCATACAAAGGCAACATTAAAAAAAGAATATACTGTTTCCTTACAACTTCGGGTAAGACTGTTACTGTCTTGCACACATTAATTTTTGCTTACTCGAATGTTAGTTGCAACTGATGAGTTACTGACGTATATAAACGTGTGCGCAGCTTCCATTACATTCTGCTAATCATTGAAGTTGACTCCGGAAGAGTTGAACTCCACGACTCATTGGATACAACCGAAGAGAAGTACCAAATCATTAAATATGTGCTCCAAAGGTAATTTCAATTATTATCGCACTATATCGGTCTCTTTTGTTTATTTCCCGAGATATCAAGTACCTAATAACTCATTTATTCATTTTTTTGCCGGGCAGGATTTGGAAAGTTTTCATCAAGAGGACAACTGGTGAATTTCAAAAAGAGCTTTCGTTTCATAAAGTCAAGGTAAGTAGTACGAGCTAGGTCCGCGCATCTCTTTAATTCTAATTTCAATACCATTATATCATGCTTGATTATTATTTTATTGAATTCTATTCTCGTAAAGTGCGAGAGGCAGCCATCGTCATCCAATTTGTGTGGATTCTTCGTTTTGCCGGGAGGTCAGTGAGCGGAACGCATCGAAATTTATAGAGGTACGTGAACAAATATATTCTCAATTTTATTTTATTACCATTGTTTTGTGTCATTCATAATTATTGTTATGATGATTCATATTCATATTGATCTCCTTCTTTTATAGTTGGATGAAATGCGGAGTAAACTGCCACCGAATGAGCGCTTTAGAGCATCTCTAGCAGACACTGCAAAAATGCAACCTGCAAAACGAAGATGCAGTTCGCGGTGCGGACTGCAGAAATGGCGGAAGTGCTTCACGCAGACTAGAAACGGCATTTCAGACTGCATATTTAAAATGCAAAAGCTTCGCGGGAGATTCAACATAGATAATACGAGTTCATCATCGAGCATCTAGCTCGGATTCGCGCCACAGAAGGCATTTCTACTACTAAATATAAACAAACCAGCGGTGCAATCCCTAATCTAAAGCCAAAACGGGCTCTCATCGGAGCCTAGGGTTGCGCCGCTGCCGGAGCTCGTTGCCGCCTTCAGTCCTCCTCGTCGGAGGTGAGGTCGACGTACATCGCCGCCTGCTGGCGGCGGATCAGCTCCCACTCCGCCTCGTCGAACTCCTCCACCGCGCGGAGGAGGAGGGACTCCGGCGGCGGGAAGCCCATGTTCGTCCACTTCCGGGCGCTGCGCTTCCGCGCAGCGTCGGAAGCGACTAGGCGGCGGCGCTGCTCGCGCTGGGCAGGGGTCAGGCGGTCCATGCGCGGTGGATTTGTGGTCGGAATTGCTGGCCGGCGGTGAGCAATTGGTGAATCGCGGCAGAGAAACTAGGGTTTGTGACCCCCAAATCGGCGCACGCACGGGTTAAATACCGACCGGAGGGGTCTATTACCGGAGGCCTGCATTTCGTTTGCGGGCTGGCCCAACTTTGCGGTATCTGCTCTGCGCACCAAACCGCGCTCGGCCCGCATACTCGCCGGAATTTTGCAGGTTTTGCATTTTTGCAGTGTCTGCTAGAGATGCTCTTATAGCGCTTCAAGAGGAAATTGCGAGATTTTTGGTGAACCACGTCATAAACCCTAAGGGAAAATACAATGGCACCAAGAGGCTCTAGTCCCGGTTATGATCTTGTAATCGAATAACTAGACGGGTTTTAGCCCCGGTTGTGATCTCACTGTAATTAATTAAAATTTTGAATTATCATAAAAAACAAATTATATTTTTATCAGCTAGATATTTCTTTTATGAACATTTTGATATGCTATATGTATTATTCAGTTTTGTAATTAATTAGTTTTAAATTTGAGATTTGGCGGAAAAACAAAAAAGGGTGAGCCAGAGGCTGCCATGGGGGAAGAACTCTAGTCCTGGTTCGTAATACGAATCGGGACTAGAGGTCCTCGACATGGGCGCAAGAATGGACCACGTGGGGGAGCCTTTTGTCCCGGGTCGTAACTGACCCGGGACTAGAGGGGGGGGGGGGGGGGGGGGGTCTAGTCCCGCTTCCACAGTCCCAGGTGCAGATCCGGGACTAGAGGCCCTCACGACCCGGTACTAGTGAGGCGTTTTCCACTAGTGTAGGGCAAGTGATAGTAGGTGCTGCCGTATCTTTGATCTCTTTGTTCTTTCGGTTTGCGGTAATGTTCGGTTGGACAAACCCTATGTATTTATATTGATGGTGAAGGATTGCAAGATTGTGCAGCTTGGGATATATGCGTCCCTAGCCAATGTTACATCAGTGATTATTTGATCTTGTTGTACGCGGCGAGCGACTATTGTCTTCAAAGCCTTGTAGACGAGGAGTTTGCAGGTGTCCTAGTTTTTTCTGCTTGTCCAGTTCATGTTTCACACTCTGACAGTCGTCGAACAATCGAAGAAAAATGGCCAGGATGATTTTCAGTGTATTTTATTTTATACTGGCGGTGTTATGTCGAGTTATATCTACTTTGTACGCGTTGTTGTTTGTCTCAATAAATATCAGATATATATAAGATGATTTGGGATGTCTTTTCTCAAAACAAAGAAAAGTCTTTACGAAGATACCCTTATAGAGAAAATTAGCAAAAGATATTTTTTTTTGCGAGGAAGCCTAAGATACACATTCCCTAATAAAAGTTAGATTACACACATATACATGTAAGTATTTCTACTAAAAGAAAAGAACACGCCAGTATTGTCGAGCAAGCTAAGCTAGCTGCTAAAGAAACGATAATGATTAACCCCATTTGCACTAGCTTTCGCACGTGAAAGTCGAGAGATTTTTTTTTTACAGGAAAGTCGAGAGATTCGAATATATATGAATGAACAGTACGTCTGATGTTATGTTAGTTCCTTCACATAACAAACCACACACAGTACTCCATTCTGTACTTTTAATTTCCTGATGATATATGCAAGTACGGACATACTTTTTCTCTTCTCGTACCTGGAAAATACAAACAAACAAAAATGCTCCATCCATTAGTCGATAATCTGATTCCAATTCCAATGGATGGTCTCGAGAGATCGAATTTTAAATAGACAGGCAGGATCGAATTAATGCGGCACCTTTGCTTTGCTTGATTTCCGAGCCATGCATTTCATGCATTAGTGTCGGCTGACAGCATCGGTTCCTCGTTTTTCTTCAGCCTTTTCTCGAATCTGATCTCATCTCGTAAGAAACACGAGCAGAATACACTTATTTTATTTTGTGGGATGAAAGTCAAATCAATTTGGAAATAGAAGAATTTTGCGTAGAGTTAACATTTGGGTATAATTAATTTCTGTGAAGAGGATAATAATATAGTAATATCTTCATTTCGATCTAGTTGTAAGCATCAGATTTGCACGCCATCGATCTAGTTGCACGCATATAAACACGTGCTAATTTTTCTCTTTGGTCTTCAGCTGTTTGTTTTTTGCGATGATCTTTGGTTCTTAGTAGCACACGTGTTGAGATGCATTTTGGGTAGGAAAATATATTGTTGGATAATTAGGCAACTTCATGATTAACCTCAGAGTATAAATCATGACATATACTAGTACTAGCATGATATTCGTTAACATATTAGACAGATTAAACATCATGTAATTGTAAAACAACGAGGCGATATATTAGGGCACGACTCACATACTAATCATTTTTTGTCGAATTCGCCGTTCCTGTAATGGTAGCATTGTTAATGACAATGTTGGTGAAGACCAGTTGAAAAAGACGGCGGCGGTATGCCACACGTCAGACTTGGATGGTAGACAACCCGTGGTGAGAAACGCGAATAGTGGCGCGAAACGCCTCCATAAAACGTAATTCGCCTTCTCCCAGTGTAGGATCACAAATGCGAGATGCTACAGAAAATTGCTCTTCCATTCGTTAGTGACGATTAGGATGGAATAGATTACGGTTACGATACAAACAACGAGAAGAAAGTAGACATCTAACCAAAATGGTATCGTGGCGCGATCGCGATCTAAACCAACTAGTTTTATGACTCCTAGAATTAACCGACAAGAACCAAACATTTAAAACGACATAAGGAAGTTGCGTTTGTACAAGACCCAAAATTAGATTTCGGCAGATCATCCATGTGCACGCCCTTCGTCCCAATCCGTCGGCTCAGTTTTTCGGAGGTGCTCATAGAGATAGGGTGTGCGTGCGTGCGTTCATAGCGGTGGATGTATGCGCGTGTATGTGAGCATCTATGTTGTACAGTGTTTCATAAAAAAAAAACCATGGCGAAGTTGGAAGTTTTCCTATACAAAGATGTCTCATTCCTTCCTAACTAGCAACATGAGACGAAAAATTGCATCTCCTGCCATACATGAACATTGAAGTTTATGTAGGCAACTTCTACGGTGCCTTTTACCGGTCCCTCTCCTAGGACGAAGTATGGTTTGACTGAACGGTTCAGATTTATCGTCCGAGATTAGGCCCAGCAGGCCCATCTAATGTTATTCACAGAAAAAACATGAGTCACGCCTAACAATTGTTTAACTGAAGCGAGCCACGACCCGACTGCCCGCCGTCGCCTCGCCGTCGTCCGCCTCCACCCGACCCGTTGCCGCCGCCCGACCCGCAGAAGACGCTCGCCGCCACCCGCCTCCACCTAAATCGCCACCGCCGCCCCCACCCCGCACGCTTATCCATCAACAATGTCGTCAAACCCCATCTGGAACTCTCCACTCCATGTTTGACGTCGAGGGAGGCGACGGCAAATGGAACGGCGGAGGTGGACGGCGCCGAACCCGCACGACTCGCTGCACCTGAAAGCAAACATCCGTCCTTGTATAGGTAACATACACGTAATTCAGTTTTGTCAGTAAACATATCTGTCAAATATGCTTCATGTACCTGTTCTTGTTCAAAGCACTGGTTGAATCTGACCCATTAGTGTTGTTTAGTGCTACTGAATTTATATTGTTTCATAAACTAGTTAGCAATTCTCTATCTTTACTCGTTAGCCTGCTTGGTAGTTGGTACTGAACTCTGTGAAAAGAAGCCAACTTTGAAAGCAATTTTGCATTAAAAAAGTACTAATTGACAGAACTAACAAGTTCTTTTTCTGCCGTAGTATGATGCTTTAATTAATTTAGGACGACAATTGTTGATTTTGAGACATTACAAGTGTTGCAATTAATGCTTTTCATGCATTACAGTATAGTGCTATAGCATACCTTGTAATTTGCGAAGTAACTAAGCATCCCATACAATATAAGTACTGTATTTACGAACAAAGCACAAGTACTAGACATCCAGGCTAGAATACTGAATTAAGCACCTGCGTAAACATAGTTTGATCTTCAGTCCAACATCTGAGATGAAGACTGAATTCATAAAAAATATTGTGCTATACTATGCTTATTATTTATTGTCTCTTTTTCTTAATAAAACAGGATTTAGTGATGGCCTCCATGAAGAGGCAGCTGCAGCAGCAAGATCAGCCCATCAACACAACAGATGCACTGTCCAACTTGCTGCACTGTAGACAGTCTTCATTTTGCAATTTTATTCTTAGTACATTTTGCAATATTTTGGAACTGTTTTTTGCTGGATTTTTCCTATTGTTAGTGCTCGTATGGGTTCAAAGGACCCTTCTGGTTCTTCTGTTGCTATTGATAAAGTAAGATGCCTGATAAGAGAACTGGCTCGAATAAATGCCAGTCATTACTCCGAAGTGGCAGCTAACTGTGTTAAATCTTTTGTTGCTCAGGAGCAGTTTAGAGCTTCAAATGATACTGTTGAACTAGTGGCTGCATGTATTAAAGTTTCTTGCATGGAAACTGACACTAAGAAGGCAAAGTTAGATTCCACTGAATTTTGTGGCAATAAGAAAACTTCTGCAGTGCATGATCTAATTCTTTGCACGCTCAAGTTTGCAAATGCGTGTCATGATATATGTTGTAAAACATCTGGCTCTTGCGGCATTCTTCAGCATAGTGTTAAGGGTTTAACTATGTGTGTGTAGCAGAACACCTCTCAGTATTGCGGCACATATTAATTCTTCCATCTTATAGTGTGTGCATGTATCTCATGAGATATTTGTAAAATCAGAGATAGTAATAAAGAATCAGGTGATTCAAAAGAGCACCCTGAGGTTTTGTTCACTCCTGGATATCTCACGAATTGTGTGCCCTCCGGATGGCCAAAATTCTTACAAGAAAACAGAGCTATTGGGAAGCCTATAGATCTGCTATTTACTTCTACCGGAAAGGTCTCTGGTTCATTTTTTTTTTAGATAAAGAGCATTTATTAATATCGCGAAGATACCAAATACACCCAGCCTCTGCAACAACGCATTGCCCTAGCGACATTACGGATGCACACAGCCCAAAAAAGTAAGAAGAATTACAAAAAAAAAAAAAAAAAGCCCCGCTACAATGATCTATTCCTTGTAACAGCGGTACTAACACCACCAAGACAACACCAGAAGTCCAGCTTCTCCAAAAGCGACGCCTCCAAGATGGGAACAGTGCACAAGCGCCGTCGTCGCCCGATCATAGATCTTAGGTTTTCACCCTGAAGAAAGTCTTCGCTCTCAAAACAATGCCTGCAACAAGGCCATTGTTAGGCACAACCAATTAAGGCCAGACCTTGGATTTTCACCCTGAAAGATAAGACTTTGAACTTCTCTTGTGCAGTCGCCCCCACATTACATGCCGCTGCGCCAAGTCACAAATCATCGAGCCAATTCCTCATCACCACAAAAGATTCGGACCACCATTGCTAGTCCTCAGATTCCAGCTTCCTTGACATTCTCCGCCAGCACCATGGTACGAGAACATGCCCCATGATATTAACAGCCAGCAGAGTTTCGAAGCGCTCCCTCTGAAACCAAACGGCCAGAGAAAAAACACGGGTGCGCACGACCGAATCCCACCCGATCCAGCAATCTCCCAACCTGAATTGACTAGTGGAGTTCACCGGCGGAGCCTTCCGGAACACGTCACTGCAGCTAGATCAATGAGGACAGGCAATCGGCAAGTCTTCATCTTTGCTCGAGGAGGAACCCTAGGACCGCCGCCATTATTAGCGAGACCGGCTGGCCCCCATGCCGCTGGTCATCTCCTTGCCGGAAAGTCCGAAGAGGAAGGAGGTAGTCCATCGCAAGGCTGCTGGTCGCTGGTGTCCGGAGGGCAGCCATAGACCACGCAGCACCAGCCCTGGCTGAGCCCATCTGAAAAGTTTCAGGTGCTTTTGAGTTGAGCTCCTCTAGTTTCTGTTCCAAATCATTGCTTCTTTTTTATGCTAGTGAACTTGAGATAAAGCTATTGCTTTTTCCTTCAGCAATCAGTCTTTGTTCTCAATTATCACATACATGCAATTCACTAAATACTAACGCAGGTTGCATATATATGCCTGCTCATACATATAGGCTATATCGCGGCAACGATGAACCGCGACGGGACAGCGTCTCAGTAATTTGGTCTTTGCCGTGGGTTGAAAATTAACGAATTTTGTCCTGGGCCAGAACCCTTCTACTGTATTGGGCCAGAGCCCATCCGCGGGAGGTGCAGATTTCGCACCGTCACACATTTAGCACTAGTTGAAATGTTTCAGCCTTTAGATCAACGAAAATAAATGGTTGTGATTCATTTGGGGTACCATAGAAGGCCTCACCTTATTTAGAATTTGCTGAAAATACATGGGCACCTTGCATCAACGAATTGCACACAGGAACATAAAAGTCACAACGCAATACTCCAGGGTAAATGCCGACCGGATCGAGCTAGTGGAGTATTGGTTGGCTATGTGTTAACTCTGGCCTAATGACACAATATTCCACTCGTGGATAAATTATTTGGCATACGATTCCATGGAGAAACGGGACAAAACTTGTGGGGGGGCGTCACTGGTTCTCGACGATGAGCGCACACACCTACGCACGCACGCACCTAATACAGTGGCTGCAAATGCATAGATATAGGGGTAAAAAATTCTTATTATTGAGATCTACTAATGGGACAAATATATATATGTACAATGAGTAGATTTTTCTAGCAATGAGAAAACGGACTGTTCCCTAGAGGTATACTTACCAACAAAAACATATTCAAAGTTATATATGTAATCGAGTGTAAGGCGTGCCTTCGTCGTGCCACATTTTTCTACCCCGCGCAATACCGTTATGTGAGATCAAAACAAGTGGGGGGCTTTCCTACACACCGGAATAAATCATATGCTAATATTTCCTATTTTAGAAAGTTTGGAATTGGTGATAAGTTTACTTTTCCACTTATATTATATAATAGAATTATATTATATAATAGAATCAGAAATTCACTTAATTTGGATCCTGAGCTCAAATGCTCCGGCCTAAATAAAAACAACCCGAAACATATAGTAAAACATTTCAAAAAAATTGAAACATTTTTGTGATGAATATAGGGACCTAGATGAACATATACAAGTTTTATTTCGTGATGAAATGATATTTGTGTTGCTCTGTGAAAAAAAGTGGTCAAAATAGGATTCACAAAATATCTTTGCAGAGCACTGATTTTATTTTATTTTTGTACATAGTAGAGAAAATATCATTTCATCACAAAATTTGTTAATTATGTACAAAAATTGTCTATGTTCATCACCAATGTTTTTCAGATTTTTAAAAATATTTTACTATTTATTTTGATTTTTGTATTTGAGCAGAAGTATGTGAGCTCGGAGCCAAAACAACTCTCTCTAGTAGAATGGACTATGTTCTCCCGCAAATTCATGGCCCACCCAGCATGTAATTTACTAGTACTTATTTTGCTTGGAACAACCAAATTAACAGTTCATATAAATCTCAATGGTCTACCTGAATCCTGATTAAGCATGTTTGAGGATAGCTTTCTCCAAAGCATCTCCCCCTCATTGTTTCTTAATTCTTTCTGGCATAAAGCTACCTAGATGCGAGTATTCTTCCATTTCTTTTGGAAGATAATAATCAAGTTATTCTTCCATTACCTTTTTGGATGGCCGGTCGAGAGCAGTCAGTCAGGCATGCATGGCCCAACACATTGGCATCATTCTCCGGCGCAAACAGCTTAAAGCAAATAGTGTTGTACTGATTTAACTAATTAAGGTGTAGCATATTGTACAAGTATCTCCATAGATTGTTTGCAGGTCATAAATAGCCCTGCCACGAGCATTTCTGATTTTATAAATTAAGGGCCTAGATAGTTAGCATCACACTCATCATCATATAGCCAGCTAGTTGACTAGATTGTGATGAATCATCTTATTAATCAAGAGAGATGGATTGTGACGATTGGGGCGGCGATGGCCATCTTCGCAAGGATGAACACTTTAACTGACGAAAGGTGGGTTTCAATGAAGGGGTCATCCTCGTCGTCCTTTGCCAGATCAACTTCCACGCTCTTCCTCGCCCTAGTAGCATTCCTCTGTACATTGTCGTCGTATCGTCGTGACATTGCCGATAGTACTCCGCATCCGCCTTCGACCCTCGTACTGCCACCACACCTGAGGGGCAACTGACATATAGACAAGATAGTATCTTCATTTAGTGTGGTTTAATTACATTTAATCTAGAGTGTATCCAGATAATCTGATAAGCATGTCACCAATGGGAAGCTCCATCTAGTTGCATAAACACGTGATAATTATGCACACTGTTTTTTCTACAAAAATAACATTCGTTGGTTCTCAGTAGCACACGTCCAGATGGTATCCTTTGTTGGGTAAATATATTTACTACTGATACGATGCTACATCGGTGTGCTTAAAAATAAATATTGCTATAACTGATGTGATGCTACTTTCATATGGAGCATAAAAATCACGACGTAATATTTATTTGAAGCAGTCGGTTGTCAAGAACATAATGGCACAAATTTCAAAGATTAAGCATATGGAATTTTTGCTTTTCCTGAAAAGGAGGCAAAGCCTCTGACCTTTGCATCGACTCATGCACACGACAATCTTATTGCCACGTTAATTGTTAAAATATACACACGAGCGCACATAAATAATATTATAAAACTCACTTACATGTAGCTAATCATATTAAACCGCCATCAATACATGTTGAATAAAGGCATTGCCACTATCTCAGAATGCTGAATATCATGTGCTTCCAAAGGTTTATATGGAGAAAAAGGCGAAAACATGTACGTGAGGCACTTCTAAATCTATAGAATTCATGCATAACTGATGGAGAAGGATGAACAATATATTCCAACAGAATATTTGCATACCATCTTCTCAAATGAAAAATGTCCACAATAAATCATGAACAATCACTAGTGGAAAAACAAGCTATAGTACCGGTTCCAGAGTGCCTATAGTACCGGTTAGGCAACCGGTACTAATTAATCGGTACTAAAGGCCCCAACCTTTAGTACCGGTCTAGTCTGGAACCGGTACTACAGAGGCCTCCACGTGGGCTGGCCGGGAGCCTCAGGGCTGGAGACCTTTGGTACCGGTTCGTAACAGGAACCGGTACCAAAGGGTTGGGACCGTAAACCTGCACTCTCTGCCGCGGCAGAGAATTGTGCATTTCTCTGCCGTGCCAAAACGCAGAGAATCCAGGGTTTATAGGGTCTGTATTTGGACCGTTCGTTGTATCAGTATCGCTTCGATGCGCTAGAAACGCGTTTGGAATATATAAGATATCTACATGAAGATCAATTTGATGCATATCAACTTGGTGCATATATATAACAAAAGTAATTAATTACATAAGATCGCAAATTAAGTAGTACTCTCCGAGACATACAATATATTACATGTTCCTAGCTCACTATTACATTGAGGCATACTATATTGAAACAAGGTGGTACTCTCCGGAAGGAGGTATGACTTCCCGAATGAAAAATCCCGCCAATTCCTCGCTAATTGCTTGGAAGCGGAGCTTTCGGGGGAGCTTCTCCCGCTTTCTTGCCAACTGCAAATGAATGAGATCGAAATGAATACATTGAGTCATGTGTATATGTATGTATCAAATCATAATAAAACAATTATGACTGAAACTCAGCAGAACTAATGGTAACAAAATAAATTTGTGAATATTGTTTACGTACCTCTTTATTGAATTTACTATTCGCTCTCTCGTTGACAATCTTGTGAATGTTCTCACAAACATAGTAACCACATAGATTAGTCCCCTGTGGTTGTTGCTCGCATTTCTGTATAAGAATATAATTCAATCAAACAATAATCAAGTATGATAAATGTGTGTGGACGTAGCTAGGTATATAGTAGTACTTACTCTCGGACGCCATATCAGCTTCGGTTTCCATCCACCTTCCGGATCTTCCGCGATGAACGTTTCCCATACGCTGCCCGACAAAGAAAATCAATAAAAGAGTTGACATCATCAAATTAACGATGAAGCCGATAAGAATTAATTAAAAATTACCTTTTGAGCATATCAAAACAGTGCTTGTACTTTAGAGGCTTTGTGGTTAGTGAGTCATAAACTAGAACTTCTCCATCGTGCATTTTAATGACGATAAGAATATAGTGGAAGCTGCGCACGTTTAAATATGCAGTGTCATAGATATAACTCATTACTTAAAATTTTAACATCTGGCCAAAGTATTCAAATAATGACGATAAAGAAGACAGTAACACTCACTCGAACAAGTAAGGCCAAAGTATTTGTTTTTTGTCACGTTGTCGCTTCAAAAACCTTAGCAAAGTCGCCGGTGTATCCTTGTTATGCAGGGGATCCGTTATGGTTACTTGATGCATTGTCTCCGCGTCAATGAACCCAATGTCGTTGATATCATCCCTTTTGCATTCGAGCATCTTCAATCTGCATAATATAGCGCACAAAAGATTAAATTGAGGACAATTGCAGAAAATGAACGAACTGAGCTTAAGACTTCTCAAATTACATAAATAAATCACTTACATACAATAGCAACTGAGCAACGATTTGTCGATGGCCAGGAGATTGTATAACTGAAAAAGTTCCTTGAAGTCAACGGACACAGCGTATTCTTGGAAGTAGTGCTCCTCCTTAACTCTCACCATGATAGAATCGAACCCGTCCTTTGCACTATTCAAGTACCAGCTATGCAGTTGGCGCATTCTTGTTGGTAGGGCGCGGACATTCTCGACCAAATTATTCCCTTGAACAAATTGATATGCTACTTGAAGGAAGGCGTCATCGGTACCGGTTGTTTGTTGTTGACGACTTTGAATGGCCTTCTCGTCAAACACCTTGAGAGGGGGGACCGATTGAACGGGTTGTTCTCCGAGCTGGGGAACTTGTTTCCTTTTATTTGACTCGACCACCTGTTTCCCTTTTTCCACTTGGATCACCGGTTCTCCTTTTTGCACCCTGACCATCTCGTCATATGACCTTTCAATAGAACGCGTATAGTCTGATGACACCGGTTCAGGGTCATATAGATTCTCCACGGTACGCACGACTTTCACCGGATCTAGCGTCTTCACAAAAGGTATCTCTGGCACTTTCTTAGCAAAATGGGCATCCACCTGGGCTTGAACGATGGCCTTGTTTTCCTCTTCAGATCTTTCCCAAGGTAACTTCTCAAGAGGCGGCCGTGTTCTCTCCAATCTAGGCATCTTCCTAGGCGGCGAACCGTTCCGCTTAACGAGCGCTCTCTTATGCGGAGGTAACCGAGGTGGTGGACTCGCGCTGGGCCCCCCCTCCGGTAGGTGTGGACTTTGTTGCTCATGTGGACTGCTACCACGAGGAGTCGATGGCCCTTGCTGCTCATGTGGACTGCTACCACGAGGAGTCGATGGCCCTTCCTGCTCATGTGGACTGCCAGCAGGAGTAGTCGATGGCCCTTGCGGCTCATGTGGACTTTGTTGCACATGTGGACTTCTACCACGAGGAGTCGGTGGCCTTGGCACGGGACCTGAAAAGACGATGTATTGTTTTTTCCAGAGGGCGAAACCGTGCTTGACATCGCCCAGTGTCTTCTCCTCGTCACCTCCAGGATGATCAAGATCCATTGTTTCATAAGTAGGCACAATGTCATCCACCCCGACAAGAGCACAGTCAGCTGGAATGGGCTGATGATGGTGCGTTGCTCCATCTTGTTGTGGTTAAACATAGCCGACCGCCACCTTAACGGACATGTTCCTTATTGGCACATGTAGCTCGCACTCTGTCTTCTCCGTGACATAATCCACGGGGTAGCTTGCTCCACATCCTTCAAGATGTGAGGAACCCACGCTGCTTTTCGGCTGAGATGGGGCGGCATCGGCTTGAGGATCTTCTATAAGAAGTTGCTGATCAGGTGCCCTCTGCCGACTAGTAGTTGAGTCTGTTAGATTCTGCTCCAGCTGCTGCACCCTAAGTTCCAATGTCGATAATCGGTCAGCGCACTTCTTCTTCGTTCTCGAACGGCTTCTATAACTGTCTGCGCACTCCGGCCACGCATCCTTCATGGTGAGACCTGGGAGGGTTCGTACTCGTCCAACGTGTTCTGGATTCCCCAGAGCTAGTGTCAACTCGTCATTCTCTCTATCGGGAATGTACACTCCCTTTCTGACCTTATCTACTGCATCTTCAAGCTCCTTGGCGATTTTTTCAATTTTCGTCTTCCATTTACCCTTTGCAACGATTCGCCCTGTCTTTGGGTTCAACCCTGCCCCATGCGCGTACAACCAGAACTTGGACTGCTCGGGCCAGTCGTATGTCTGTGGCATGACCCCGTTTTTCAGCAGTTCAGCTTCATATGCTTTCCACTTAGGAATGGCACTCTTGTAGCCACCTGACCCCAATTTATGAAAATATTGCTTCTTCTTAGCATTTTCTACATTTATGGCTGATCGGGCCTTATACTCTGACGAGCTCCTATACGCCTTAAATGCGGGCCAGAGGGCTTTTAGCTTCTCAAATCTTCCAGTGAATTCTGGACCTTCAGGTCCATAGTTGTCCCATAATTTTTTCTTCCAGGTCTGGAATTGTACGGCCATCTTCTTAAAAGTCCATTCCTTGAGCTTCTTCGTCTGGCCTTCCGTGAAGCCTACCGGTAGGTTGAAGTATGGCAGCAGACTCCCCCAAAGTACCTCTTTTGTAGCGTCGCTGACGTAACTAGCTTCATCGCCAACCCCCGCCTTCTTCGGCTTATGCCAATCTGGAATGGTGATCGGTACAATGTCCCTAACAAGAACTCCAGCTTGACTTATAAATTTTTTGACGTTCTCTGCTGGTTCCACCGGTTCGCCACTAGCCTTAAATGCGGTGAGGGATAATTTAGTCTCGCCGATAGAGGTTTCGTCGGGCCTCGAGGACCTTGCTTTTTAGCAGATTTGCTCGATGATCCACAAGGCTAAAATAAAAAAGGTTCGTTAATAAGTGCAATACAAATAAATCAATGCATCTACTGATATAGCATTGCCATAATATACACCTTGCCGGAGTTTGTTAAGGGCACTTCGTCGGCCCTTCTTTCTTCAGACTCAAGTCCTTCACCGGAGTCGTTCAGAAATTGTGTGGTTAAGTCTTCGCCATCGTCATCCTCATATGGTAGGGCATTATTATATATCACTTGTTGCACCAAATCTTCTTCCTCCTCATTTGGATGAAGGGGGGGGGGGGGGGGGGAGTCCGGATCCATAGCTCAATGTCACTACAAAATTTTAAATAGCAATTCACTACAAAATTCTAACACTAATATTTTAATACTAATAATTCTAATACTAATATTCTAATACTAATATTCTAATACTAATATTCTATTCTAAAAATTCTAATAATTCTAAGTACTAAAAAAACTAATATCTAAGTACTTAAAAATTCTAATAATTCTAAGTACTAAAAAAACTAATATTTAAGTACTTAAAAAAACTAATATCTAAGTACTTAAAAAACTAATAATTCTAAGTACTTAAAAATTCTAATAATTCTAATACTAATTTTCTAGTGTTTCTATTTACTTAAATTTATATGTAACAATATTGAGACATTTGTAAATAAGTAAAAATAACAATAACCACTAAGAAAAAAAAAACTAGTACCTGCGGCCGGAGGCAGAGGCGGAGGCGCGTGGTGGAGGCGCGTGGAGACGGCCGGAGGCGGAGGCGGAGGCGCGTGGTGGAGGCGAGGTGGTGGAGGCGGAGGCGCGTGGTGGAGGCGGAGGCGCGTGGTGGAGCAGGGGCAGGGGCTGGCGGCGCACGGAGGTGGAGGGGCAGGGGCCGGCGGCGCATGGTGGTGGAGGCGGAGGAGCGTGGTGGGGCCGGCAGCGCACAGAGGTGGAGGGGCAGGGGCCGCCGGCGCACGGAGGTGGAGGCGTTCGGGGCCGGCGCGCGGCGCACCGAGGTGGAGGCGCAGGGGCGTGCAGGCGGCGGCGCAGGGGCGTGCAGGCGGCTGCGCAGGCGGCGGCGCAGGGCGCGAGGGAGCGATTCCCGGCGGCGGCAGCCTGACGGCGTCTCGTCGGCGATCAGGAGCCCGGAGGTGCGTCGGTTCATCTGCGGTGATTTGGCCAAGAATGGCCGATCCCGCGCTCTTCGAGCCTTACGTCTGACCTTTGGTACCGGTTTGTGCCACCAACCGGTACCAAAGAGGCATTGGTACCGGTTTTAGCTACCAACCGGTACCAAAGATCCACCAAAAATTGGGCGCGAACCGCTCGACCTTTGGTACCGGTTTTTCTCACCAACCGGTACCAAAGGGTTTTCTCTCTTTTTCTTTTCCTATTTTATTAAAACAACTATAACTTTTGAAAGAAAAGTCCAAATGACATGAAACTAATTTCTAAAATTTGTAAAATTAAAAAATATAAACCCATAATAATTTTGTGATGTTTTGTAACATTTTCAAATTTTAAATTTCAAAATGGAATTAAATATTCTAGAAACTATAATTAAGTCTAGAAATTTGTCCCGTTTCCAGCAGAATCGGCAGAAATTTGTGATTTTTAAAAGAGGTGGATGGAAATCTTTTCTTTGAAAACAAATTGATTATTGTGCATATACCAGGTTCTAGCATATTAAAAAAATGAATCACCCAAGTTTTGCAACATATTTCTGGTAGGTCCTTCACAAAAAAAACCATTTCTGACACTCGAAAAATGGAAAATGGTTTTTTATTCAATAAAAAAAACTTCCTTCGTCAACATTGTCCGTGCTTCCAAGATGCATGTTTGTGTGGAATATGGACCCATTCAAACAAACTATGCCATGCATGTATTTGGCCATAACACCCGTTATTTCGACAGAAACCCTAGAATGTTAGGAGGAGATAGCTCTTTGTTGTGAACAAGTTTTCAACAGAACTGTCGTACTGCCTAGGACATATTCCAAGTTCCTGAGTTGCGGGGTGCTGAGCCTCCGGCGCTGCGCATCCAAGAGAAGGAACCCTCACAGGGTCATAGCTCACGTGAGAAGGAACCCTCTGAAGAAACGACCACCTACTGTCATACTGCCTATCCAATAGATACATGTAGCGACGGACGTGCTCATCCTCCTCCCTGATACGGCGACGTACCACCTCCTCGGAGGCCGGCTCCCTCTGCACCGAGCGTGGCCCACGTGACTGCCACCACAGAAGATCCGGGTCGACGACGTCACCCGGATTCCTCACCAAGCTGCGCGTCCCGGAAGGTAGCACCTCCCAGTGCCAGCCCGGTGGAGCCCAGTCCCGCACATCGCCCCTCTGGTCACACATGGACATCGTCGCCGAGTGATGAGGTTGCAGATATGAGTTTAGATGTGATATGGCAATGGAGGCCAAGCCTACATATATATATAGAGTGATGAGGGCCTTTAGTACCGGTTCGTGTTACCAACCGGGACTAAAGAAGCACACGGATCGTGTGTTTATTTCAAGCGCTTGTGAGCCGTTGGATCAGGGGTGTGTTTCTTTAGAGCGCTTGTGAGCCGTTGGATCAGAAGCACACAGATCGTGTGTTTCTTTCGAGCGCTTGTGGGCTGTTGGATCAGTGCCTTTAGTACCGGTTCGTGTTACCAACCGGGACTAAAGAAGCACACGGATCGTGTGTTTCTTTCAAGCGCTTCTGAGCCGTTGGATCAGGGGTGTGTTTCTTTAGAGCGCTTGTGAGCCGTTGGATCAGAAGCACACGATCGTGTGTGTTTCCTTCGAGCGCTTGTGAGCTGTTGGATCAGTGCCTTTAGTACCGGTTCATGTTACCAACCGGGACTAAAGAAGCACACGGATCGTGTGTTTCTTTCAAGCACTTGTGAGCCGTTGGATCAGGGGTGTGTTTCTTTACAGCGCTTGTGAGCCGTTGGATCAGGGGTGTGTTTCTCTAATTGCCTATAAATAGCGACGTCCCTGCTGCGAAATGGCACACAACGAGCGTCTACCTTTGCCACCGAACCCAATGGTTGGATTTAGCCTACCCGCTGGCATGTTCCCTAACACAAGCCCTCGGGTAGGTTGAATCCAACCACTGGATTAGGGTGACACAATGATGAATTGCCGAGGAGGTGGGAGTGGCTGCAAGGCTCTTTGATGATCTACACAATCCCAACACTTTTTGGGACGGTCGTTTGATCATCAAAGAAGTCTTGCGGCTGCTTGGATCGAAGGTCGATTTGCTGCTCACTTCAGTTCATCGACCGAATACAAATCATTCGGATTCCCGTCATACAGCCCAACGGTGCATTTGATATGCAGGCACTCACGAGCCACCATTGGGCTGTATGACGGGGAAACCGTGTGCATTTGATAAAAGGTTTAATACATTGTCCGTGCTTCCAAGATGCATGTTTGTGTGGAATATGGACCCATTCAAACAAACTATGCCAAGTTTATTATTACACATCACCAACACATCCCTATCTAGTCTTCTGAGTTTTTTTTCGTGTGTTTCCCTTTCTTCTGATTGCGACGCAACCATGGACAATCTTCGTTATTTAACACGATGCTTGGGTCAGTTTTCACCTTGAAGGGTGCAATATAATCAAACTTATTATAATCTTCTGACATGTCTGTCTTGTCCTCCACTCCCACGATGTTTCTTTTTCCTGAAAGAACTATGTGGCGCTTTGGCTCATCATATGATGTGTCCTCTTGCCTTTCTTTTCTTTTTTTTGGTTTGGTAGACATGTCCTTCACATAGAAAACCTGGGCCACTTCACTGGCAAGCACGAATGGTTCGGTCTCGTATGCTAGATTCTTGAGATCCACTGTAGTCATTCCGTACTGTGGGTCTACCTGCACCCCGTCTTTCAGGTTGAACCATTTGCACCGGAACAAAGGGATCTTGAAAGTAGGTCCATAGTCAAGTTCCCATATCTCCTCTATGTACCCATAATATGTGACCTTCTTCCCATTGTCGTCTGCTGCATCAAAGCGGACACCACTGTTTGGTTGGTGCTCTTTTGATCTTGGGCGATCGTGTAAAATGTATTCCCATTTATCTCGTACCCTTAAAAAGTCGATATACAAAAAGATGGTTGCTTGGCCAACAAGTATAGTTGTTCTTCAATAGTGGTGTCATTAATGAGATGTGTTTGCAACCAACCGCCGAAAGTCGTCTGGTGTTCTCCATCAATCCAATCTTCACCTTGCTCCGGATATTTTGAGCGTAAAATATCCTTGTGTTCCAACATATACGGAGCCACCATGCTGGAATTATGTAGGACTGTGTAGTGTGCTTTAGTGAAAGAATGTCCGTCCATATTTATTTTTGCTCTCTTTCCTAGCATGACTTTTCCACGCAGTCTCCCCTCATAGCGTGATTCAGGAACACCGATCGGCTTAAGGTCAGGAATAAAGTCAACACAAAACTCAATGACCTCCTTTGTTCCATAGCCCTTGGAGATGCTTCCTTCTGGCCTAGCATGGTTATGAACGTATTTCTTTAAGACTCCCATGAATCTCTCAAAGGGGAACATGTTGTGTAGAAATACAGGACCGAGAACGTAAATCTCTTCGACTAGGTGAACTATGAGGTGCGTCATAATATTGAAGAAGGATGGTGGAAACACCAACTCGAAGCTGACAAGACATTGCACCACATCCTTCTGTAAATTTGATAGAGTTAGTGGATTGATCACCTTCTGAGAAATTGCATTGAGGAATGCACATAGCTTCACAATGGGTACTCGAACATTTTCTGGCAGAAGCCCCCTCAATGCAATCGGAAGTAATTGTGTCATAATGACGTGGCAGTCATGAGACTTTAGGTTTGAAACTTTTTCTCTGTCATGTTTATTATTCCCTTTATATTCGACGAGAAGCCAGACGGGACCTTGATGCTGCTCAGGACTTCAAAAAAGATCTCCTTCTCTTCTTTTGTAAGAGCGTAGCTGGCAGGACCTTGATACTTCTCTGGATTCAGGTTGTCTCGTTCGTGCATACGTTGCTGGTCCTGCCGTGCATCCGGTGTATCTTTTGTCTTCCCGTACACGCCCAAGCAGTTTAGCAGGTTCACGCAAAGATTTTTCGTCACGTGCATCACGTCGATTGAAGAGTGAACCTCTAGGATTTTCCAATATGGTAGCTCCCAAAATATAGACATCTTCTTCCACATGGGTACGTGCCCGGCACTGTTATTCGGAACAGATTGTCCGCCAGGACCCTTTCCAAAGATCACTTTTAAATCCTTCACCATATCATATATAACATCCCCAGTAGGGCGGGTAGGCTTCGTCCGGCTATCTGCCTCACCTCTGAAATGCTTGCCTCCTCCCATTCTTACGACATGTTGTTTTGGAAGAAATCGACGATGCCCCAAGTACACATTCTTGTTTCCCAAATATATACTGTCAGTCTCACCTAAACAGTGTGTGCATGCATTGTATCCCTTGTTTGATTGTCCTGAAATGTTACTAAGAGCAGGCCAATCATTGATGGTTACGAACAACAACCCTCGTAGGTTAAATTCCTTTTGTTCGTGCTCATTCCTTTTACGAACAACAACCCTCGTAGGTTAAATTCCTTTTGATGGTTACGAACAACAACCCTCGTAGGTACACCTTCTTCATCCCACAACTGTAAAAGTTCTTCAACTAATGGCCTCAGGTACACATCAATGTCGTTGCCGGGTTGCCTCGGGCCTTGGATGAGCACTGGCATCATAATGAACTTCCGCTTCATGCACAACCAAGGAGGAAGGTTATAGATACATAGAGTCACTGGCCAGGTGCTATGACTGGAGCTCTGCTCTATAAAAGGATTAAAGCCATCTGTACTTAGACCAAATCTTAAGTTCCTCGCGTCATCTGCAAATGTCTTGAACTCTTGTTGATTTTTCTCCACTGCGACCCGTCAGCGGGGTGTCTCAGCATCACGCCTTTCTTACGGTCTTCTTTGTGCCATCACAACAACTTGGCATGCTCTTTGTTTTGAAACAAACGTTTCAACCGTTGTATTATAGGAGCATACCACATCACCTTGACAGGAACCCTCTTCCTGGGGCGCGGCTCGCCCTCAACATCACCAGGGTCATCTCGCCTGATCTTATACCGCAATGCACCGCATACCGGGCATGCATTCAAATTCTCGTACTTCTCACCGCGGTAGAGGATGCAGTCATTGATGCATGCATGTATTTTCTGCACCTCTAATCCTAGAGGGCAGACAACCTTCTTTGCTTCGTACGTACTAGAGGGCAATACATTCTCCCGTGGAAGCATCTTCTTTATTATTTTCAGCAACTTTTCAAAACCCTTGTCAGAAGTACCATTCTCTGCCTTCCATTGCAGCAATTCTAATGTGGTACCCAGCTTTTTCTGACCATCTTCGCAATTTGGGTACAACAATTTGTTGTGATCCTCTAACATTCTCTCCAACTTCAACTTCTCGTTTTCACTTCCGCAGTTAATCTTCGCATCATGAATGGCCCGACCTAAATCGTCATCGGGGTCATCAAAAATGAGCTCTTCTGCGTCTTCGTCTCCCCCCATTGTCATATCATCGTGTTCAGTGAACATAGGATAGTTGTCGTTATCCTCTTCTTCTTCGTTGTCTTCCATTATAACCCCTATTTCTCCGTGCTTTGTCCAACAATTATAGCCGGGCATGAAACCGTTCTGTAACAGGTGGGCGTGAATGGTTCTTGAGGTAGAGTAATCCTTCATATTCTTACAGGAACTACATGGACAACACATGAAACCATTCGACTGCTTGCTTGCCTCAGCCACGTGGAGAAAATTATGCATGCCATTAATAAACTCGGGACAACGTCGGTCACCGTACATCCATTGTCGGTTCATCTGCATTATATAAGTATATCAATAACCGTTAATTACACTACTTCATAAATAGATGAGTGACAAAATTAATTAATATTCAAGTTCATCACATTAAAAGCAAATTAGAGTACTGACCAAATGTAATACATAGTTCTCATAAAACATACACTCAAACTAACATACAACTATCTAAAAAAATTAAACCAACAAAAAATGCGATGAAAATCGCAACTAAGGTAACTACTGAACCAACAGCATAATGATACCAAGCCTCTTGATTAATGGCATATTTTCTAATCTTTTTAATCTTCAAGCGCATTGCATCCATCTTGATCTGGTGATCATCGACGACGTCGGCAAACTTCAAGTCCAATTTCATCTTCTCTTCTAGGCATTACAGACGAAGATCTTCACTTCTTTTCAATTTTTCTTTCAAATCATTATTTTCTTTCTCAAATAAATTGAGCATCTCGACAAGAGGGTCGGTTGTAATTTCTGGTTCAACTACCTCCTAGATAAAATATCTATGTCAAGTTGGTCGGCATAATTGTCACATGACAAAATGAAACAAATAGTTATAAAAGTATACCACATCCGAATCATAGACCGGACGAGGGCCGACGGGGACGGATATCAAAACCATGGCACTATACATAAAAAAACAATCATACAAGTAAGAAAATTATAAAGTAAAACTATGCATCTATCACATAAAACTAAGTTTTTTTATAAAACATAAAAACAAGTAGGCTCACCGAGGTGGTGCCGGCTAGGGACGGCGCTGGCGATCGACGGCGGTGAGGACGGGGAAGATACTAAAACCAACAAAGCATACTTTAATTTGAGCTCAAATTGCATATAAAACGAATGAAATCACTAACTTAGACATTTCATCAAACACCTTGCTAGCACTAAAAAAGTGAAACGAGTTAAACTATACGAAATGAGCTAAATTAGGAACGCCGGAAGAAAGGATCATGTTGCTAACCCTTGGATAGATGGTTGCCGCCAATCTTAACAAAATGGTGGAGAAAAATGGAGATTTGTTTGGAGTGTGAGAGGAGAGATTTATGTTGGAAATGTGTTGAAGATGAAAAAATGAGCGGGTCGGGTTGATGAAATAGGCTGCACACCCTCTAGTACCGGTTTGCTATGCAAACCGGTACTAAAGGTGCAGCGCCGGCCCCGCGGCCGCAGCATTTTTGGCGCGAAACCCTTTAGTACCGGTTCGTAGAACGAACCGGTACTACAGGTCCAGCACAAACCGGTACTACAGATTCCCGGCGCACTGGGCTCTGGAGCCGGTACTAGTGCTAGCTTTAGTACCGGTTTGTAATCAAACCGGTACTAAGGGTAACATCCTATGGCTGTTTTTCCACTAGTGAATGGCATTTCGTCCGATCTCAAACATGGACTATGAAAACCTCCTGGAGGACTGAGCACGTGTAGTCGCTGATGATTGTAATATCATCACTTAATCAAATGAAAAAACTTTCGCACAAAACAAAGAACTACAACACTCTTACTATTACCTGAACCCTAGCATGGTTTTGCATGGCTAATGCCAAAATAATACTCCCTCGGATCCCATAAAAGTGTCGCCCATAAATCTATGAAGTTGTGCCTCACAAGTTCATTTTCTCCAACACTTAATACAGATCGGAGGAAGTAATTAAAACGACTGAGGTAGAGAACACTTTGGAATGGGACGAGTTGAAACTTTTTTCTAATACAAAACAATATTTGTGGATAAATATAGTGTCTTTTGTTGTACATAACATAAATGACCATATTTTCTCGTGCCTATTTACATGTCCTCCTTCCGCGCATTACCTATGTTCATGTATTATTCCATTTTTTTCTAAAACTTCAGAGATGCAAAACTATCACCAAGAAGCGTGCTAAGGTTTTGAGGATTTTTTTTAAGAATATGAAAAAATTCATGGTATGGAAACTACTATGAAATAGGAAACTACAGAACTATCCAATAATATTAATATATTTTGTTTTAGGCCAAGAAGATAAATTAATTCCCTTTATATTCTTTCAGTAAGTAAATACACTCGGCCTATGTACCATTGGGAAAAAAGTTTACCAAGTGTTTTGATATAGACACTCGGTAAAAAAAAAATTAACAAGTGTAGTTCCGACACTCGGTAAATTAATGTAATGACAATTGGAGAGGACAGCTATGTTGTTTACCAAGTGTTTTTCGGTGGATACACTCCGTAAAGTTAAGTTTTCTCAGATACTCGGTAATCTATACCTTTCCGGGGTTCGAAATAGACTTCTCTCTTATGCAAATATGGTGCATGTGTATTGGAATGTGTTGCCCACCTCTCATGTGCCAACTTAGGCCTCCTTTGATTCAGAGGGTAGGATAAACATAGGGATAGGAATTAGGTAGGATTGAGTTGCCTTGTCCAGTGGAATCCTATGGAGATAGGAACATGCTACAGTAATTTTCCATGAGGTATGAGCTCATGTTTGGTTTCCTATGAAAATACACTATGAAAATCCAACGGGAATATTTCCTACAGGTTTCAATCATATGCATCAAACACCCCTGAAAGGGAAAATTCCACAGGATATCCAAATCCTGCGAAATTCCTTTGAAATTCCTGTGAATCAAAGGAGGCCTTAAGTTTTTAGGTGAACTGATTAGATGCATTCAACTCGATATTGTATCTAAGCTAAAAAAGTCAAGTTCAGCACCCCTCGGATACATTACTAGTAAAACTAGTTCATGTGTACACTAAATCCACATGAAGTGTTGAAATATTTTGCCCGCCACCCCTACACACAATGGGGTGCTGAATATATCGTCCACCTCGGTAGCTGCATGCAGTTCAGTTATTGAATTTACTAACTTCTTTTGCTTGAAACAACTAAAAAAAATGGTGGATACAAATCTCAATGGTTTACTTGGACACATACTCCTGATTAAGTATATTTGAGGATAGCTTTCTCTAAAGCATCTAGCCTTAATTAGTCGTCCTCTCTCTCTTGCTTTCTCTCATAAAGCTAGCTAGATACACAGATTCTTGCATTTCTTTTGAAAGATTATAATCAAGTTTTTTCCATCACCTTTTGAGCTGCTAGTCTAGAGAACTAATTCCAATAGTGCATGACCCAACATTGGCATCATTTCTCCAACGTACACAACTTAAAAGCAAATAGTACTCTTGCACTGACAAATAAAGGTGTACAATATAGTATTTCAGAAAATGTTTCATCGAGAGGCCATAAATAGCCTTGCCACAAGCATGTCTGAGCCTATCAATTATTAAGGAGCTAAATTAGCTAGTTAGCACCACAATCATCGTATAGCTAGTTGACTTGATTCTATTGAGTCATCTTGCTAATCGGTCAAGAGAGGATAGATGGACTATAAACCGACGGTGACGATGGTGGCGGTGGTGGTCGTGTTCGCCGTGATGAACACACTGACTAAGATGGCATTCAACGAAGGGATGCACACCACCGTCCTCATCGTCCTACGCCAACTCACCGCCACACTCTTCCTCGCCCCGATCGCCTACTTCAGAGAAAGGTTCTTGTAAACATAAATGGATTTCCTTAGAATTAAATGAATTATACCATTATCACCAATTTCGTTTGTCAAGTTTGATCATATCCTACCCCTAGCTGATTTTATTTGTATCCTGGTCGTTCTTGTAGGAAGACGAGACCCAAGCTGACCACCGAGATCTTCATCTACCTCTTCTTCAGTGCCTTGCTCGGGTAATTTGATCGATCTATTTTGGTGTAAGCAAGTGTTTATTGGCTTCGTATTGTAATTGCAAGTTTTGAACAATCTGGATTTTGTCCATAATCTCACATGCCGATACTGTGATGCTTGCATGCATGCAGAGCTTCACTCACCCAGTGGCTCTTCTTCCTGGGCCTGCGGTACACCACGGCGACCTTCGCGTGCGCCTTCATCAACATGACCCCCATGTTCACCTTCCTCCTGGCGCTCCCCTTCAAGCTCGAGAAGCTCGACGTCGCCACCCGTTCCGGCGCCGCCAAGCTCACCGGCACGGCCGTGGGTCTCACCGGAGCGCTCGTGCTCGCACTCTACCAAGGTCCCTCCCTCACTTCATCACCTTCCTCGGCAGCAGCAGCATCAGCGAAGCTCGCTGCTCATGCAGTCGGCGGCGGGCGGAGGTGGGCGGTGGGGTCGGCGGCGCTGCTGGGCGGGTCGGCGAGCTGGTCGCTGTGGTTCATCCTGCAGTCCAAGATCGGCACCAAGTACCCAGCCCTGTACTCCGGCACGGCGTGGATGTTCTTCCTGAGCTTCCTCCAGATGGCCGCCGTCGGGGTCGCCACGGAGAAGATGACGTTCCACGTCTGGGTCGTGACCACCAGGCTGCAGGTCGCCACGGTGCTCTTCGTGGGGGTCGCCGGGTCCGGGCTGGGGTTCCTGGCCATGTCGTGGTGCGTGGAGCGGCGAGGGCCCGTGTTCACCACCGCGTTCATGCCGCTCGTCCAGATCGTCGCCGCCGGGATCAACGTCGTCGCGCTCCGCGAGCAGCTCCACCTCGGCAGCGTGGTGGGGGCGGCGCTGGTGGTCGCCGGGATGTACTTCGTGCTCTGGGGGAAGAGCAACGAGGCCGGGACCAAGGTGGTTTGCCCACCGTCGGATTCGAAGATCGTGGTGGTGGATGAGCGTCGATCACAGGTTGATCAGACCGTGTGATGATAATGAAGCAGATGCATCAACCATCATCAACGATTTAATAACTAATTAAGGAGGGAGTGGACTTTAGATATCCGTCCGTGTCCGTCCCTGAAGAACAAGTGGAAGACTAGTGCACTTTTTGGTTTTTCTTTTAATGTCCTTGATAAGAATCCAGTGGACTCGATATTTTCTTTAGTGGGAGAAGTGGACTTTAAATATGTCAAAGTGGACTATTTACGGTTTTCAAACAAGAGACTCCTTAGTTCCTCCTCTCTCTTTATCTTCGTCCCCTCTAGCGGCCTCGCCGACCGGAGTGGGGAGGGGAGAGGTGGCTAGGCCCCTCCTATACACAATAGGCTAGGGTGTAGTCTAGGTAGGGCTGTCGTTATGACGAGTTGGTGTCATGCCGTGTTTCTGTAGCCTTCCTTCGCCGCTGGCGAGCAGCGGTTTAGGCCCGGTGAGGCGTTCCTCCGCTTTGTGTATGTCAATTGACAAGTGGCTAGTCCAAGCTAACAGTGGGTTATTTGTGTTTGTGTCATTTCTCTTTGTATGATCTCAGTTTTGCTGTACTGGAACTGAAACCATAAATTGGAAATTTATCCATCTAGGATACGGAGGCATTTAGCCTGTACTCGATCCTGTAGCCTTTTGGAAGAAAAAAACTATATTTCTGTAGCAGATTCATTATTGGATTGCGAAAAAACGTTGTGATGCTGAATTATCCCCATCCTGATTTTTCCTCTGTTTTCTCTGAACCAGAAATGCCATGTGAAAAAGGATACACCAAAAGCTTATTGATGGTAAGCGACAACGAAAAGTAGAGAGCTACATTTCCTTAATCAGTAGCAGTTCTAACTAATCAGTAGCAGTTCTCCCCCCCCCCCCCCCCCCCCCCACCCTCGGTCGTCCCTGCCCAGGGCGACGCGAGGGCTCCCCTCCCAAACCCTAAGCCGCCGCCACATCTCTCCTCCCTCCCCCGCCGCCGCCGGAGGACGCCACCGGGGCAAAGCCTGTGCGGTTGACGGCGGCGGCGGGGAGCTCTCTCCCGGCGTTCCTTGTTCTGCGGGGCGGCGGAGCTTGGAGACGGCCGGCCGTGTCCCTGGGCGCACGGGACTGGGCGTGGTGGTGGGGGCTGTGGCGGCGGGGCTCGACGACCGGCGGCTGCCGCGGTCGGGTCAGGCTCGCGACGGCAGCGCGGAGGCGTGTCCGGGACGGTGGCTTCGATCTAGCACCTGTGGATCTCGGGCGGCGCGTGCGGTGGTGCTGCGCTGGGCTTGGTCGTCTTCCACCTTCTGTCAGCGCTGTGGGCGTCTGGATCCGGCCTCCTGCAGCCGCGCGGTGGCGTGCGTGGGGCATGTCGGCGTGTGCTGCTAGGCGGCTGCCTGGAACCATGGTGGTTCTAGGCTCGGGCAGCGCTCCCCTTGACTCTGTTGGCATGGTACGGTGCTCAGCAGGGTGCGGTGGCTGGCGCTGCGTCCGGCTGCCCTGGAGGATCTGGCGTTGTGCTGATGGTTGGCCGTGTGTGGTCTCCGCGAGGTGTGGCTGGCTGCGGTGGTTGCTGGTGGTGTTCGACTGCCTTTTCTGTAGGGTGTGCTCAAACTCCGGGTGAAAACTCTGCATCGACTTTGTCGTTGCCGGCGGCAGCGGTGTCTTTTGACGCCGTTCCCTCGTAGGAGGTGCCGTTGTGGAGCTCCAGCACCTACAGTTCCTTGGTGGTCTCCGGGTGAAAACCTTGGACCCGGCTTGCCGGATCGGATGACGGTGTTGTGCCCTCGACTACACAACCTCCCTGGAGGCGTCATCTTGGAGACCCCTAAAGGTATGGCTTTAGTTGCTGCGTGTGCTGGCGGTGCTGCGTTTTGGTGGTGGTGGTGCGGCCAGCTTGGGGCCGACGGTGGTGTGTCGTCCCTCTTTGGCAGGTCTTCGCGTGGTCTCGGTCACTTGGATGTGCTTGCCCAAGACCCTCCCATGGCGGTCGTTGCAGTGTGGCGAGCTTCGGGCTCTTGGTGGCGTCTTGGCTCACCTTTGCTCAATGAAGAAGCAATTGATGCCTCCCCAATCTGCTGCAGTCTCGTCTTCTCGTGGCGGAACTCCCAGTCAAGGTTCATGCTAGGTGTTAAGCTTTGGCACTCGTTGATTATGGATGCTCCTGAGTTGTGCCGTGGGATTCGATACGCACGCCGGTGCGGCGCGCTAGGCTCTTTGTGGAATCTTGGTATTGTGACCCCTCGACAACACCCCTCATCTTCTTGTGCCCCATGGTGGTTCTTGCCGCTCCCTCTCCTCATCGTGTGTGTGTTTTTCCCTTTATCTCTCCCCTTGTAATCCCCGTGTACTCTGGTTCATTTGAACCTATCTTGTAGAGGCTGCAAAGCCTCAAGGCAACTTTGAAATATATTCAGGTGGGGATTTTATCCCCCCCGGTGACCTTTCAAAAAAAAATCAGTAGCAGTTCTAAGTGACAAGGAAAAGTAGAGAGCAGAAATTGTAGCGGATTCTTTTTGTAGTGGATTAACTAGGAGGCTATGTGACCGGAGCAGCTGGTACGCCTATCCTATGGTACCCTGACTGTTTGCCACCGAGATATTTGTTTCGTGAGAAAAACTCCCTGGTGTGCATGTTGAGTAGCTATTCTGTCTGCTATCCGCTTGTGTCACAGTCCTGTGGTTTCACTGCTTGCTTGGTAGGTATGGTATTTGCAGAGGGAGTTGATGCAATGATGCATAAAATGTATCGGTAGGTATAGTATTCTGTACCACTGTTGGATTATGAGCACGCATAACATTTGACTATCGTTGTATCAGCCACTTGGTCGGTTGCTCTATTTGGTATTTCCAAGCTTAGTGTCAACAACATATCCTGATCCTTGCTCTGTTTTCTCTGAAACAGAAATGCCATGTGAATCGGTCTAGTGAGCAATATGTAAGCTCTAACGTCAGACTAACATGAGGGATTCCAATTGTAAATTCACATGAGCGATGTGCGGTTAGACGCTGTAAGTTAGAGGTCGTCGTCTCGCGTGTACTGTCGGCCCGCCTCAAGTTCTACGCCCTCTTACTCAGTTCATTGCCCGGCTCGAGCGCAACTGAACATAATTTCTTCTCAAAGTATATTCTAAATCCCTTTAGTTGGCATATGTTAGCACGTCTCAAGTTATGTTTTAGCGAAACAAAAAAATATTAGCACTTTCGTCCTGGGTTAAATAAATGCAGTTGATTCTCAAACCTTGATATAAAGTCTATGTTATCAACTTGACCAACAAAGTGATGAATTGTAACTTCACAGTACTAATAGAAACAATTAATGTTTCATTTTATATATGAAGCAAGGACATACCAACACGGTTTTGAAGAACGTCTATAATCCCACCACGGATATGAGACTCCCAGATTGTGGATGGCATTGATATCAAAGCACCATGAAGTGGCTTTACTGTTACAAAATATAAAAAAGGAGTTAAACTGAAATCTCCACGGTGCAAATAAAATAGATGGGAGGGAAGAAGGTTGCTCTTACAGATTCTTTTTGGAAAAGAAGGGTGGTAAGCATGTGCATCGATTCAAATTTAACTGCGGTATGAAGCACGTTGAAAGGCACAGCAAGAGAAGCGACCTGAATGACAATACAAATTTAAATCAAATTAGCAATGCTGACATATGAGTCATAGTTTTTTTTCAGGCAAAACAATCCAGAGGCAAAAAAACAAAAATACTCTCACAAGTTTAGAAATAATAAGATAAAACATATCGTGAGAATTGTACGGCTGAGAGTAAAGATGACTAGAACCATGGCTTGCAGCTAAGAACGGAAAATGGTGGTCTGCAAGCGCTCGATCGAGTTGGAGGTCACTGATATTGCAGTGAGGATGATGAAGCAAGCTGCCATAGCCGTAAATGTAGGGTAGATAGACTTTGGTCTCACAAAGAATCTTTTTTCGCCATCCAGAAATTTTGCAGTGGTAAAAAAGATGACCAGTTCTGCAAATACCACATTTAACAAGCACAGCAAGCATTCAAGTAGCAAGTCTGTTGGAGCACAAGAGGATTAGACGACATAGCTACTAATGATGCATACAAAGAGTCTTCTTCTTGGAACCAATATCTTTGTTGAAGATAGTCTTGGTACCATAACATAGTAACCTAACTAACCCACTACTGAGTTATAACAAAGACAGTTAGAGCTGCTGATAAGGAAATGCAGCTCTCTACTTTTCTTTGACGACGCCCTTTTCGCTCACCATCCAAAACATTCTTGATATCCTCCTTCTTCACATGTCATTCCTGGTTCAAGCAAACATAGGAAGGATCAAAATAGAGGTAATTCAGTAGTATTTCATTATAATTGACTAACATGAGAAGTAGGTACTACAACGATAGTCACTCAAGTGTTATGCGCGTTATAAATAAAAATAATGAATTTGGTCTAGAAATATCGCTGTTTTTCTTTCAAAAGCTATAGCCAGCGCAGATTAAGTGCCTTCAACCGCAGACAGACATGTATTTCAGAAAAACAAAAAATCTAACCATACAAAGAGAAATGCATGACGCACAAGCACAAATTACCCACTGTTAGCTTAGAGCCTTGGAGAACCAATTTGTTGCATAAAAGGAAAATTTACAAGGGGGTACACCTAGCTCATATGTCATGCATAAACTCAAGCATGTCTGTCCCCATAATATCTACGGCCCACTTGTGTGTGATACACTAAGAAACACTCAGGAAAAAACCCAAGTATTAACAATCGCATACATAAGCTTCAAAAGAAACAATCTCATCCATAGCTTGAGGTTCGCAGATCAAAACAGACAGTAGAAAAATACAATGCCTATATTAAGAAATAGAAGCTCAATGCCAGGATTGATGGGTGTGATAATATTTCAGGATGACCAAATATAGCGGCGAACATGAAAATAAGGCTAGTCACTTTCAGCTGTTTGTACTAATTTTGTAGGTCATAAACACCTTGCAATATTACCCTAGTATGCAAGTGATTTCAGAACATCACAAGGTAAACATTATCTAATGTCACTTAACACCATTCCACGGCTGTACCAGATAGTTGAATGAACGATGCACATTGCAAGTCTATGCATGGAACCCGAACAAGACCAATATAGATCATCTAAAGGCCAAGAGATAAACCTTGCAGGATCATCCCGGAGTGCAGGGAATATGGGTGGCCAAGTCATCATAAAAGGATAGATAAAACTGTAATGTCGATCCTTTTCGGCTGGCTCATGCACTTTACGCAGTGTCTTGCTCGTGACATCCAGATAGAGTGTGCACCCACACATTTTCAAGAACACAAACTCAGCATTATCCCCCACGTGGCATAAATAGGGAAAACCATGCTCATCCTCGTGCGTTTGATCTAGCATCCTCAACTTAGCACACATCTCATGCAAACAAAGGGTATGGACCAGCAACCAATTGTCCCCCTTGTGGAGCCAGATGCAAAGTTGAAACTCATTGACATGGGTGAGATATACACCTGAAGCATCATCAGTCCGTGACAAGGTGGTGCTATAATAGTGGTATTTCACTTCTTGTGGGAGTGGAATTCTGGATAAAATTGAGTCTGTAAGATCCAACACAACAACACTGAAGCCGGCAGCCATATAGATCTTGTGGCCGACGAGTAAAGCTCTTGGTGCCGTCAGCGGTTGAAGGAACTGGTCCGTGGCGATAGCACGCAGGCACCAGGCACCATCTTGCAACACATACACGCTCAGCCTGAAATTTCTTGGCCCCCTAGTCCACTCCGCCAACACGTACAGGTAGGACAAGCTGCCATCTTCTTCTTCTTTGGACAATACCGCACCCAAAAGTCTCTGGATAGAGTCCTGGGTGGTTGGGAGTGGTGGGACAATGGGCATGCCACCCTCGGGACACATCGGGTGGTGCAGTTCAATTACCAATTGCCATCCTTTGGAACATCTGGTGAAGACGCAGCCGTTCCGGCAGTCCATGATCGATAGCCTGCCATCACATGCGCCGAAGCTGTATCCGGCCACGCGACGGACAACGGTGTCAAGCTCTAGGGGCTGGGGCAGCATCGGCACGAAATGCGGAGCGTGGTGATCCTCCGACCAGATCGCCCCCTGATCGTCGATGAAGAAGCCAAGGAGGCGCGGCGGGTGGCGCTTGCGGAAAGTTTTTAGGAACCCACGGTCAGAGGCGTGGTGGTACCAGCGCTTGCAGACGAGGGCGGCTTGGACGAGGGTGGTGGGGAAGCCGAGGCGCAGGAGGATCTCGATGAGGAGGTTGTCGTCCTCGAGCACCTTGGAGACGGTGGCGGCCGCCCCGGATGGTGGGGAACGCCGCTCCTGTGTGCTGCCATCCGCACATTCATTCTTGTTGGTATCGACCAGCCTGAAAAAGAAATGCAAAGCGGCGTAGTGACTAAATTCTTCAACCAATGTTGCAGCTAAACTAAACGACATGAAACGAGATGGGAAGATTGGATCTTACAGTTGGGGAATCTCCTCCTGGGCAGCATCCATCATCTAATCTCCCTCGGTTGGCCGGCTGCCGCAGCAAGCAAATGTTTAGGTAGGGTTTAGTCCTTGTGTGGGAGCAAAGGCAGCTAGGGTTTCCCGCATGAGAAGACAATATATTGGGAGGGAAGGGGAAAAGAATATCTGACTGCCCTCAATCAAATCGAAAGAAGAGGGGGGAAGAAGAAGCGCCGGTGGCCGCCGCCGGTGACGTGCTGCTCAGATCCGCGGCGCCGCTGCTTTCTGCCGGTGCGGCGTTGTGGTGACGAACAAGTTCGATGCCTTGTAACGTGATCCTGCCCAATTGAACATTAGGTGAGGCCCATACAGCCCAGCACGTACGCACAGTTTACAAACAAGAAGAGACTCGGAAAAAAAATATTAGGAAGACGTTTATCATGCAAAATGCTCACATTTAATATTTTTCCTTTCTCGCTTCAATTGTTAATTTTATCTGTGAGTTAATCATCGATAAATGTGAGCATTTTGCATGATAAACGCGTTCCTAATATTTTTTATTAGCTCTTGAATAACAATTGAATAGCGTTTCTCTTTATTAGCTCGTAGATTCTATTTTTATAGCCGTTAATCATCGTCATTTGACCGACATCCCCTCTTTCGCCGACGCCAATGACGGAGGCAGGGGTATTGCTCCCCCTGAGATTTGATATTTATGCCTAGGTCCATGCTCCCTTTAAGCTAAAGACTACGTATTTTTCCTCTTGGGCCCTCCTTATAGTTGTATTTTATGCTTTCCCCCATAAACAAATTCTGGCTCCGCCCCTACGTGATAACACATTGATCAGACTGTGTTGTAATGAAAGAATGCATCAATCAATCAGCGGATTCAGGAGTGAGTCTCATCATTTGTCGTACGTCCTTGAATAACAAGTAGAAGACTAGTGGGCTCACATAGAGGTGTCGTCCCTGTGCCATCATCATCCTCGCTATCGTGGCAATAGGGAGGATGAGAAGGGAGGGCCCACATAGGATTTTCCTCGGTCAGGTGCTCTGCGGGAAGGAGGAGCAATATGTGTTTACGTGGGCTCTAGAAGCTATGATGAAATGGGTAGCTCATCAACACCGGCTTCCTTGTAGAGTCGTTATCTCTGGACAACGAGGTCGCTTCCCGCTCGAGTGTTGCTTGCGCCTTGATGCCTATGTGGAGGATGTTTGACCTCGATGCGGGAGATCTCCCCAGCTTCTCCCCAAGTGGCAGTGTCCCCGACGCTATCGCTGGTGCCCGAATATGGAGATCATGTCGATGCAGCAGTTAAGATGTAGTATCTGATTGCATTTTTTAATTAGCATCCGAGGTCCTAGTTGCAAAGTTAGAGGACTAGAGTGTAATTACTTATTTTCTAGGGGTCCTATAAGTAAGCTAAAGAACAATCGATATCGCTTAATCAGAGGAAATCCACTAATGTAGTCTCCCTGACACTTATGTCTAAGTTCTGCGCCCATGGCTAATGGTCCCTGCCGCCGCGCTGTACACATCATCAATGAATTCCACCTGTCCTCTATGAGACTATGACAAGGGTCCAAGAAGAAAAAGAATAATATCTACTTGACGATTTTCTTTCCCTTTATTTATAGTTTCCTTTCATGGCAATCAAGTGGACTTTGTATGTCGCAGAAGACCATTCAAATTAAGTCGCACAGATAGTTTAAAGTGGATTATTTATAGATTTGAATCGGTGCCACCGAGCAACCGCACTAAAAGGCCATATGAATTTTCTATTTATTTATGGGCGCCCTATAGCTCATCCTAAGCAAACATCCCTCTATCCAATCGTCCTCCTCCTTTCCTCCTTCCTACCACAACCATCGTCCGGCCATCCTCAGAGCGGTGGATGCGGGCCTCATAGACGAAGGGGACAGAGGTTTCTCATCGTGGTGGCAAGAAAGAAACTATATTGCTGGAAATAAAACATTTCTTTTACAGGCCACATTCTGCCTACTCAACATGGGCAGCCATGTTTCAGCAAGGATTGGAAGCCTGATCTGGTAAATGCGTCGATCATAGCACAGGTAAGGCAGTGAAGTACCTGTGGGGACGAAGAAAACTGCAGGTGAGTAGTAATTTCTAAGAATACCCGGAAACATAATAATATATGCATCTAGCAGTGGAGTGAACTGGAAGTGCAATTTGAATTTGGTTAAAAAGTGCTTGATTTTATACCCTTTTTTTGCCATGGTTTGATTTTTAACCTGACCATGTTAAATAGAAGCACACAAATGGTGTGTTTTAACAGCGAAATTTCTGTAGTACAAGAAATAGTAGCTAGGCACTCGTAAAATAACAAGGAACAAACACTTCGGGAAACCACCGATATGCATCATGAAGATGAATGAAAGCTAAGAAGGATGCAGAATGTAGTATTATGTGTCTTTCCCTACTAGTGCATACGAAAGGTCACTCGTAATGAGCAGCAAAAAAGGGAAACATTTGGATAATATACAACGCTTCACTAAAACGATTGAAAAATGAATAAAATGTGTATGTGATAAAACCAATAAATAAAGAGCTTCAAGCTGACCGTAATAAGGAAATTCTAACAAATGAGTTAGTGTCGTTACTTACTCTGCTTGTAGTACCTTAACGACGGTTTATTGGCTCGAACATATGGGCCTTTGATAGAACAACTATTATTTAATTGTCTAAACAACATTGTTCTTTCTTCTTAAACTAATATCAAAATAATTTCTCCTAAATGTTTCTTGCATTCCAACTATAGTCATTAAGTCAATACAACATATATTACTCTCTGCAAGCACATGGGTGGTCTCTCCTCCTTTTTCCGGGCTTGAGACCGGCTACGTCATTAAAAGTGTTACGTTCAAATGGCATAGGCGGAGTTCCCCACCCACCCTCCAAAAAAGAGAAAAGGAAATAATAAAAACACATCTTAATATACCATTGTTCTTGATACATAGTAGCTCAAGGAACACAAAACAAATAATCATTTTTAATGATTTTTTTGGAGTGCTTAACAAAAGCTCGACTCTAATCAAAGAGAATAAACGAGTTTTTTTTTAGTTTTTCCCAAATCCACTCTACTCCTAATTTTTTTTGTTTTCTTAATTAATTTGTCTTCCAAGTGATAACAAGACTGTAGAAGGTTTCAACAAGCCACACCATCCTGTAACCAGAAAACCTATGCATGAGTGGTTTTGTAAACAAAAAGGCAAACCGTACACATGCACTGAGATGCATATATTGTGGAGGTGGACTAATAAAGAGAACACATGGAGCCAGAGTTTTGTATACCTTGGTGGCAAGTTCCTCCGCGCTTCGGTGACGTGATCAAATGCTTGAATGGTGTATCTTCACCATGGGATTGTTGGGGTGGGTTGCCGTGGCGTGCCTCAGCGCTGCCTCCGCCGCCTCCACCTCCTCCCCACTGCGACCCTTGCATTCGAGTGTATACGACACACTCTGTACCAAAGGCATGTTCTCAGCCGAAGGTGCCAAGCCACCACCATCGCCGTCCTGCAGCTTCGCCACAGGGACACCGATGTCCAGCTTCTCAAGCATCGGCAGAACCGTGCCCTCTCCGCACCTGACCATCATGTTTGTTGTGAAGCACCTTAGCTTCTGGAACTCAGACCTGCCGACGGTGTACGGCAGACACCTGCGTGACGTGCAGACCACGTATAGAATGCGGAGCGATGGCAGCCTCCCCAGGATCTGCATATCCCTTGTCTCCACAACCTTCAGCATGATGAACAGGTAGGAGAGGTGCGGGACATGCGACGAGTCGATCCACGACAGCCGCCTGGGTAGAATGAAGCGGGACAAGGCCAGCTGACGGAGCTTGCGAGGCGGCGGCGCCCAGTCTTCCCCGCCGCCAAAGCTAATGGCCCCAGTGTCGAGCTTGATCTCTAGTGTCTGGATTCCGCGGAGGTTGCGCAGAGACTCCAGCAGATCCTTGTGCACGCTCTCCTCCATCTCTTTGTTGAAGCTGATGTCGAGAACCCTCAGCTTGGTGAGCTTCCCCACCTCTGTGGCGAATTCCGGAGACTTGTCCACCGACCTAAGCCGCAGCTCTTCCAAGGACGTCAGCTTTCCTAACCCGGCCATCACTCTGGTGTCGCCAGAAGCACGCAAGCACATCAGTTTTGATAGCTCACTCACAGACGCTGGCACTTCTTTTAGGCCGGTTTCCCTTAGGTCTAGCGTCAGCAGGAATTCCAATTTTTTTCCTATATCACTCGGGAGCTCAGCAACACGTGTGCCGGCCAGCCCTAGGTACCTCAGCTGAACCAACTTGCCAATATGCTGAATACGACAGGCTCCCTCTGAAAATTCACATTTCTCTAGAACTAGTACGCGTAGTACATTAAATCTTGAAAGTGGTGGGATCCTACCACCAGTACACGTGAACGTGATAGCATTAATTGATCTCACATGTCTCATCTCCATGCTAGGGTTGTCCTCCTTCCCCATCTTGTGGATGGCTAGTCTACGAACAATACTGCTCGTGGTTGCCGAAGATGCCTCATGTTGCTCTGTATCAAGTACTGTGATAAAGTTTACTTGATTTGATATGACACGGATCAAATCAACAACTATATCGTGAACTTGACAACCATCTAGGCTGCTTCTTCGACTATAGGGCTCTATAAACTGGATCATGTTTCTGTTAACTATCTCATTGAAGTAGCTCTCTCCAACCTCAAATAACCCTATCCCGTGATCGTCCTGGATGAAACCTTCGGCAACCCATCTCCATATCAGTGCATTTTTCTCGATCCAGTAATCTTCCGGATATATGCACAAGTACAGTAAACAAGTCTTTAGATGAGAAGGAAGATCATAATAGCTGAAAGACAATATCTTTCTCGTGTTCTGAACAGCTTGACTGTTGTCTTCATGCCCGAAACCTATACTGTCATACACCTTAGGCCAGTCTTCTCTTTGTTTACTAACAAGCAAGCTCGCTATTGTAATGATAGACAATGGCACACCACCACATTTCTTTAAAAGTTTATCAGACACTTCTGTAGATTCATCATCAAGAACTATGCCTACCTCACCAAATATTCTTGTATTGAATAACTTTTTGGAGTTATCACCTGAAAGTGGTTTAATTTTGTAAACACCACCTATTTCTGAAGAAACTTCACCAATACGAGTTGTTGTGATTATCCTACTTCCAGTGTTACTATCCACCAAAGCACACTTAATCATTTCCCATGTTGGTATATCCCATATGTCATCAATAACAACCAAGTACCTGTTTTCATGGAAGGCAAGAGGGTTGAATTATTAAAACTATCAGGTGTAGTAAAAATTAAAATAAAAAGCCTGACAGCCCTCAAAATCCAAAAAGGTGTTAACCCATTTCAATATAAGTGTTACCTCGATCATATTAAACTATTTAGTTCAATTTGCGTCTTATTTTTTTTAATCGGCATCTTATTTGTATTTGCTCATCCAAACATTTTAATGATTCACAGGAATGATAGGTTGAGTAGCTCCCAACGGGACGCTCACGCGCTACCCGAATATATTCTGGGACACTAAACATATATATCAATACGGTGGAGAAGCATTGTGTTACTTTGTTTTGGGGGGACGATTCCCTTGACTTCATTGTTGCTACTGGTCTATAGGTGACGCAACTATTTTCCAAATCAGCCTAGTCACCTATTACTTTGAAAACATCGGGGAATTTGTTTCCTAGAAATATACAATGTAAGTCAACCTTTCTTTCTAGAAATAATAAACTTCGCTGAGATGGCAGAGAGAGTCTGGGGCTAATTCTTTGATAACATCGATATGAAAGAAAATATTATTCAGATAATATGTAAGATATGTATTTTTTTCTATTTTTATCTCATTGTCTTTGTACTTTCTTTGAACAAAGTTAGACCAGCTTGATTACAGTGGGCATTAAGATTAACCGTTTCCAGATTAGTTGGCATATAAAATTTGTTCAACCAGCAAGTGACCGAAAATGAAAAATAGTAGTGCAATGAGTACCTTGTGCCTTCAAGGATTTTGCGCAGCTGGTTGATGAGCTGCCTTTCGTCCATTGTTGATGAAGCATTATATATTTGTGTGTCAAGTTCAAGAAGGATATCCCTTAGAACTTTCTTTGCATCTGGGTTTCGGCCAACTGGAACAAAAGCCCCCCTGTCGAATTTCTTGTTAAGCTTGTCATACACTGCTTTAGCAAGAGTTGTCTTCCCCAACCCTCCGAATCCAACAACAGAGACTGTTTTGAGCTTTTTCTCCAATACATCGCCACCCTCGGACAACATCTTCATTAGCTCATCACTTGCCTTGTCAATGCCAACAAGGTTAGAAACCTTGTTGTACAAAGCTGAGAGACGAGGGTCAACTGTTGTTATGGTGAGATTAGCAACGATATCGTCAACCTTGTACCTATCATATCTTTCCTTCACCTTCCTAACTTGGCTCTCGATGTCTTTCATGTCATTGGATATTTCGTGGCGGATCTTGAGCTTGGTCACCTTGTTGCGGATCTTCTTGATGAAGCCAGTAAAAGTGTCAGGCTTGGTCGGCTCAATACCCTCAACACGCACCATGAACGAGTCTAGGCTGTCCTCAATGGCATAGGAAAGTTCCCGGACCGCGCTAGCCCAGAGCTTGACTTGCAAGTCAAGCTGGTCTAGCGGGACATTTGATACCTTCACAAGAGCAGCTTGCATGCTCTCGAGCTCGGCCTTCATATCTCCAATCCCCTCCTTCACACTTCTCTGAAGGTTGTACTCCTCCTGGAGCAGCTCTCCAAGCTTGGGGAGGAGGGTACCCATCGCACCCGTGGCGAACTCCATTGGCTTGACTATCACCCTCTCCCCTCGTAGTTTTCTTGTACCTTTTCTCAGAAGCTCTTTTTTTTGCTGGGTAGCTAGCTAGTTTGGTGTGTGCTTGTATGTTTATATGTAGACTAGTAGCTAGGTTTGCTGTACAGTCAGACCGGGCAGGGTATATGCTTTAATCATATTCAGCCAAGCATCTTAATTATATCAGCTGATGGTGATAACTATACATATTTAATCAAATCAACATTTCATTCTATACCAGTGATGTTGAAAGGGTGGATAAACTGAAACATATCATTATTGTTGGTTTGTAACCGCACAAATTATTGAGGTCTGTGACGAGAACAAGTCCTTTGTCCACTCCCTCCATGGATGCTCCACTTCATTTCAGTTTTTTTATGTGTTAATTAAAACAAACTTATCTCTATTGTCATAATCCATAACTTATATTACTAATCAGATTTCGTCCCCTTCCACATGTGAGCGAGAGAAAGCCATGGCTAATTAACTCCACCGGCCAAATCTTAAAAATATACTAGTAGGAGATATGGAGATCGAGCTGCACATTTAATGGTCACCTTCACATGTGAATCCCTGACATCCCATACACGACTGTTTATTATTTTAGTTTCGTCAATCTGTATCCATGGTGATCTGGCGTCGTGCATCGCATGCGTTTATATTTTTAGTCAAGTAGAGCAAATATTGTTTAGCAGTGCGGAAGATTCGTCACGTCCTCATGTGCCTCATAATACTACTTACATTTGACTTCCGAGTCCCAAGCTATCTTAAGTGAGAGGTTAATCATGGGAATGGGGTAGCATGAGTTCGTTGTAGGGCTCCTTAATGGGTTAGCATTTAACTTTTCTGCATTACGGTTTACGGATGATCCTATATTATATGCAGTAGACTGTAGCATACATCTTAATTATTATATACTACTTCATAACAGCATGCTGAGTGTTTATGCATCTGTTTTAGTTTGTATACAACAGGTTGTGATTTGTTTCGCTGGACTTGCCAACCATAGAAGTAAAATATACGCGTGCCTTGTTTGAACAACTGCATTACTTCCACTACTTTCTCTCGATCTTACAATGACGATGATTATCTCCGTCCTGACCATCAATTGTTGTGCTTTGCTGTTCCACAGAAATGTCATGTGACGAATAAGGTCATCAGGAGGTTCTTAGACGGTGTATACGCCCGCGACAAGGGCGTTATCAAGGAAGAGTAGTAGCGCGACAAACCCTCTGTAGCCGGTAGCAGGAGTCCAAAACCAATATTCCTTTTCTTATTTCCGCGTGAATGGCGGGTTCATTACAATCTGTACTGGATCTATCAGGGATGTTCTCTAACTGGGGATGGTGTTCCCCAATGTTTAGGTTGCGAGATGTTTGATAAGCAAGACTTCTTATCTGATATCTGCCTTGTTGCTTTCTTGGCAGCTCTACTTTTTTGTACTGTCGATGGCTGATGATTACAAATTGATAGCGAGCTTCTGCCATTCGATAGCTGATGAGTGTTAATCGATATACATTCTATCAAACCCGGTTTTCACAATCGATGACTGATGATTAACGTTCCTGTGTAAGTATCAATATTATAGAGTCAGATCGTATCGTAGGTATGTATGTGTAACGTAGATGTTTAAAGGCTGTATTATTAACGGAACATGTTTTGATAGAATGTAATTATAGGATAGGATACATATTTTTATTTTTTGGAGAAAGTAAAGTATAACACATACGGTGATACTAATAATCATTCTCAGAAGGCAGAACGCAATATACATGGGCCTTATCTGACTGGGCCGGGCTGTACTGCACTGCCACATTCCGTTCCCTTCACCCAGCCCAGCCCAGCTCAGCTCACTCGCTTAGCTAAAATGGAAAAAAAGCTCCGCTCACTCACACTGCTCTGCTCTGCTCAAGCTCCACGCCTGGCCGGAAGAACGGAGCGGCGGCGCCGGCGACCTGAGCCCGTCCCCCGCGGCGGACTCCGATTCGGAGTGCGCTCTTCTCCTTCCCATCCTATCCCGCCGGAAACCAAACCCTACCTTGATTTTCTCCCTAGATCCTACCTAACATTTGCTTGCTGCGCCTGAAGGGGAGATCGGCAAGATGGCGGATGCTGCTGATGGGGAGATCCCCAAGCTGTAAGATCCAACTTTTTTTTTTCTCCACATGTTACTTCATTTCGTGCATTTCGTTCCTAATATAGTAATATGTCCTGCTGGATTATGGATGCATTGCTATGGGTCGGCTGTGTTGCGATGACAGTTAGTTGAAGGATTTATTCACAAAAAAAGAAACAGCTGATGGAATTATTCCTAAATTGTTCATTTTGCACAATTTGTTCCTAAATAGTTCTGCTGGATCATGGCATCATGCATGGATCGGTTACTATGGGTTGGTTGTTCTGCAACGGCAGTCAGTTAGTTGACGGAATTATTCCACCGTGTTGATGTAAATTTGCAATTGTTCCCAGGGTCCGTCCCGAGATGCCACGTCTGGATGTCGAGGCACCGCAGCATCCCCTTACCCAGTCGGTGGCAGTGACCAAGGTTCTCGAAGACGACAATCTCCTCATCGAGATCATCGTCCGCGTCGGCTTCCCAACCACCCTTGTCCGTGCTGCGCTTGTCTGCAAACGATGGCTCGACCACGCCTCCGACCCCAAGTTCTTAATCCGTTTCCGCAAGCTTCACCCACCTCGCCTCCTTGGCTACTACATTTCCGAGTCCTCGTTTTTGGCAAGACTGGTGGATGCTGGACACTCGGTTTTGTCAACGAAGCTAGATGGTACGCGATTTATCCCGCTGCTGCCTCAGCCTCCAGAACTTGCTGGTGTCATTCGCCGCCTAGAGAGCTACAACTTGGGCACCCATGAAATCTTGCACTGCCAGAATGGTAGCATCTTCACCAGCCGCCGCGATGGAACTAGCTCGACCTATGGAGTGCACCGCCCTCTATGTACTGAGAAAGGCATGCAAATCGTTCCACCACTCCCCCATGCCCAGGGCCATAATCGAAAAAACTTCGGTGCAATTGTCTCGAAACAAGAAGGCAGCAGCCTATCCTACTTGTATGTGTCGGGGGAATTTACCGGGGAGGCAAGAAAGTCCACAATACGTGTCTCTGTGTTGCAAGAAGGTGTGTGGCGCATGTGTACCTCGGCTACGTGCCTCCATGGTCTGCATTTTCACCCAAAAGTTCTGCTCGTCGACGATAAAATCTATATGTCGGCTGCTAATAGTTATAACATTATTGTCTTGGATATGATGGCCTCAACCTTCTCCGCAATTCAGCTCCCACAAGGAGTGAAATATCGCGATTCGAAGACCATGTTGTCCGGGGCAGATGATGCTTCTGGTATATATCTAATCAATGTTAAGAAGTTTCAACTTTGCATCTGGCTCCACAAGGGGGACAACTGGTTGCTGATCGATACCATTTGTTTGAATGAGATGTCTATTTTGGGGATGTCAGATCACACGCTTGAGGATAAAGATATTGCTAATTTGTGTATATGCCAAGTGGGAGACAATGGTCGGTTTGTATTCTTGCGGATGGGCAAATGCATATTCTACTTGGATATTAGGTGCAAAACGATGTGTAAAGTGTATGAGAACACAGTAGAGAATCGAGGCTTTGACGATAGCCATGCTGTTATGATGATGTGGCCTCCCACATTCCCTGCCCTCAATGGTGATCGTGCAAGGTTTGCCTTTTGACCTTTAGAAAAACTGTGTAGTGCACTTGTTAAGGTTACAAATTGTTGCACTGTGCATTGTCCATCACACTGTTTGGTATAGCTATGTAGTGGTGTTAGCTGCATGATTTATTCCTTAGGTTATTTTGATAATAGTAGTTAAGTGACATTTGCTAATCCTAGCTGTCGGATCATTTGAAATCACTTACGTATTGATTCCTTTGGGGCCTTTTGAGCAATACTGGTTAAGCAACATTGAGAGCGTTTGTTGTATGATGATTTGAAAATACTTGTGTACTAGGGTAATATTAGTATATTACAGGGTGTTTACATAGTTTTGTTAAAGCTTGTGTTCGCACCGAACAATATGCTTCCTGAACTGGCTCTATCCCTCAGATGGTATCATAATAGCAAGCTGTAGTGGTGCTGAAAACTGGTGACTTGTCTGGTGTTCTTAGGATGGACTTCTTATTTTGTTGTATCAAACAAGTTGTGCCTACAAAACTACTCTTGTTAGGAAAACTTGTCTTGTTATAAACGTGCTGGCCCTTGTCTTGTTTTGAAATATTATGACCAGCCCAACAATCGTGGAATTTTTACTTTATGTTTCTTAAATACAATCATGGTGTAATTTTCTGCTGCCTACCTTTGAACTCTGAATCTGAAGCTATGTATGAGATTGTTAATACTTGTTTTTTTTCTTCTGAATGTTGCTTAGTGGATCGTATATTATTTTGTGAATACAAATTGATAGTAGATTATATCCTGGGTTGCTTGAGCTTATCCGTGATTTGTGAGGCAGATACATCATGGTGGCCAGTCCAAGATTTGGGTTTGTGTGGCATTAATCTATACTGTTGTATCTTTTGATTAAAAAAAGTGCGGCTATTTTATTCGTTATTTTGATTTCGGAGCACACATATCAATTTACTATTGTTGTACTATCTCAAAACTGACCCCTCAGTTTTCTCTGAAACAGCAAGCTTTCGGACGGTCAGTGACAATTTGGCGCCATCGAGAAAGAGCAGAGAGCCGTGTTTCCTAAGTAGCAGCAGTCTGATTGTGTCCACTATGACTTGTACTGGATTAAATGATGCTATGTACCCGGATCAGGTACTCATATGATTGACATGACTCCTATCCCTATGGCACCCTTGGTCTCTGTTTCATGAACAAGCCTTGTCTGTTAGGCATGATATTTGCAGACCCAGTGTAATGTTGATGTTCACCGTTCCTGAGTTGGCTTCAGTTAGCGATGTGTATGCCCCAGAGGTTGAAACGTTGCCTTGAGGGTCCAAGAGCATTTTTGCTGGTTCAATAAGGAGCTGATACCTGCCTTTGCTGCACTGATGATGTGCTGATGAACTCAGTAGACAGTTGTAGTAGGCAGCTAGAATGGAATTAGCAAAACACTCGTAAAATTTACGGTAACGAACGCAGCACAGGGTGCAATCCCCCGAATTTTATAAATTGCTCGTCTTTATCTCAGGACTTGCTCGTCTTTTTTTTTTTTTAAATGCATACATATATTAAGTCAAAGACAAATACAGTACAGAATACGTACACACATACGGATACAGCCACGCTGGATACGTAGATCCGAACAAACAGCAGAAAAAGCCCTGAAGAAAGACAAAATAACAGAGAGGTCCCTAGGGTTTACTGCTCCACCAAGACCAAACCGTCGCTCACCGCCGGCGTCGACAGGCACCACCAGGAAGAACGACGGAAGCCAGAACACCCGAAGTTGAAGAAGCTCCATCGCCACACGGGCTTTATGAACCACCAAGAGGAGCACCAGAGATGCCCACATGCTGCTATGGATCGTGGGTCGGGGAACAGCCCCAAGCTCGCCTTCAACCTCCGGATCCGGATCCTCTCGACGACGAGGTCGTGGAACAGCACCAGCCAGCAACCACCGGCCCAGAACGGAGCACGCATCCAGGCAGCCTGCTGCCGCCCCCAACAGGTCGACGGCCGAAACTCCTGTAGATCTTCCCCCATCTTCCTGACGGCGTTGGAGGAGACACCGGCGTGACGAGGACGAAGAGGGAGAGCAAAAGTCCACAGCAAGATCCCCGCCTCCGCCCCGGCGATCTTGCCCAGACAACCTAGCTCCACGGCCCCATGACGCCACGCGACGGCGACGCCAAGACAGCGACCATGGAGAGCTTATTCGCGGCGTTGGCGACGGCATCGAAACCGCACCACCCCGAAATCTAACAGACTAGACTACACTAGCTGTACACAGATCCTGCCGATGATTCGACCCCCCTCCCCTCCCCGACGGCGCCGAGGCCGACGGAGCAGAGGAGGGTGGCGGAATCGCCGGCGGAAAAGGTGTTCGCCCCCCCGGTCGCCTCTCCTGCTACTGTAGAAGGGGATAGGAGCGAGGGGAGAAAGAAGCGTCCACTTGTGACTGGTGGACTTGCTCGTCTTGTCCCAGGTGGTGTCGTTCCTTGGGTGGACCTGAAGCTGAATGAAAAGAAACGATGCAGAGTCCCAGGTGTTGTCAATCGTTCCCTGCTGGTTCACAAATAGTAGTTGTCAACAGGTGAACTGGCATTACAGATTCTTCAACTCCAGTTTCAGATAAGTAAAGCACAAAGAGCAGGGCATGGGCATCACTTGGCTACCACTGCGAAGCAACAACATTGCTAGCTGTTGTAACTAGTCTCATCAACGACACTAGTTGGAAAAAAATCCATGTAACTCGAGTAATTAGAACTGTAACATGATTCATCAAGTAAAATCATAGCTTCAAACAGAAGGTGTTAGTTCAGAAGAAAATGCATCACAATGGCTAATAAGGCAACATACTAGGAAATAGGCCATGACACAAGACAAGTCCACATTTAGATCTTGTAGATGAATAATCCAATTTTATTCAGATTTTTTAAAAATGTTTTACTATTAGTTTTATTTTTTCTAAAAATATAAGAAGCATGTGAGCTCCGGACCTAAAGTGAATTTCCGATTCTCAAGCAGCTTCGTAATACGGGAAACCTAATAAGTGACTTAGGGTCGGTACTCACTGTACTTGTAGCGCATTGTGGTGATTCATAAGTTGGAATCGATGGAGCAGCTATCATTTCATTGTCTAAAAAACATAGCTTATTGTTCTGAAACTAATAGAACAATAGTTCCACCTAAAATTTTCTTGCATTTTGTACAATAATTTAGTAAGAAAAATGACTTGTCTTACTCTCTACAAGCTCATTGGTGATATCTCCACATTTTTTAGATCTTAAGACCGGCTATGTGATTATAAGTATTACCATAAAATGGCATAGACGGTGTTCCCCACTCCCACTCAGATCCCGCACAAGCACACACCGAGGAAAAGAAAAACGAATCAGCAATATAGAACAAACGCAACCAGCCCCTCCCAACACCCAAAATGACAAAAAAAAAACAATTTAAATTAAATGCACACTTTATCTATTTTTAATTTTATCAAAGAAGAAAGAAAAAGGAAATAAATGGCACAAACAAAATAGTTTTTTTTCATTCTTACATAGAGCCTATTTTTGTGAAAAAGTGCATTTGGCTCTCTGAGTTCGAGTGATCCTGCTCATTTAAAAGAATAAGAAAAATATTTACAAGTTTTGAAAATTATTGAAAAACATCCCAGACGTAGGCAATGGTGTATACCACAACCATGCAAGAAAATTAACTTCAAATACTTTGTATTCTAAGCTCCACAATTTTTTTTTGAAGATATGAAAATGTGCATACTCGGATCCACATTTTTTCATTTTTTTGTACTTATTTAAATTTGATATTTTGCATGTTTGTGGGATATACCACTGCCACCATCAGGGAATTTTTCAATATTTTTTGAAAACGGTAAATATATTTATTGATTTTTTTAAATGAGCACACTGAACCTCTGGAGCACCAAATCTCTGCTCCTATTTTTTTGGATTTTGTTTTCTAAAACATGCTCGTGCATTGATTTAAGGAACATGTACAAGGAAATCAAATAACCATTTTTTCATTTTGAATTTTCCAACAAACAACTCCTAATTCTGAAAGCAAATAACCATGTTCCTAGATTTTCTTTGATAGCCTTTTTTCTTTGCATCGATGGAACAATTATGCCCAACAACTGCTGAGTTACTTTCCTTCCATCTGGTCACAAGGTTGTAGAATGATTAAAGAATACCACCAACGTTAAGCTTTAAATTTAAGAGTACTAGTAATATTACACGCGCGTTTGGAGCTCAACATTTGAGCGACCTGGACCATAAATTTAAGAGTACTGGTAATATTACACCGTTGGACATAGATTTAAGAGATGGTTTGAATCTCCGCCCCTGGTTCTTCGTATATTGACATAGATTTATGTAAATATCCAGGGAAGACATATGCATCGCTTGTATAATGAACGATCAAGCCTTTACGTGGATATTTGTTCTGGTGCTGAATTTCCTCCAGGCTGATCCTTCCACTGTTTCCTTGAACCAGGAAGGAAAGTGTGTGAGCCAGCTAAAATCAATATTCGAATCCAAGATGCATAAGGCGTGGCTGTTTGTGTTATTTCATTGGCTCATTCATGTAACCACCTTATGTGATCCCTGAATTGTAAACTTGCTTGACACTACCGGTGACACTTTTTTAATAAATCAAAGCTGTGTGCATCATCACGATGCAGAGGCTGGGGTCATCCCCATTTCGAAAAAAAGCTAAAATAACTATTACAAAGGAAGGAGACTATTTGTAAGAGCTTTTTGTTGTTTTTTGAAAGAGATGAGAGTTTCATTGTTTTGAGACAGAGTGACGGCAAAGCCATTATGTTGGGCTGTTTGGCCTTCATAACTGGGCCGCACTGGGATGGGCCTTCATTGGTATTCCCTTCAAAAATCGTTATGCATGATTTATGATTCAAACTTATCGCCGTGAAACTTTCCCTTTTATACGACAAAGTGGCTAGTCTAAATTAACACTGGTTATTTTTGTTTTGTGGTAGGCATTTCTTATTGTATTACCAATTTTCTTATTCAAATACAAAGTACTAGAAGGATAGGGCGCGCTTTGCTGCGCCTGGTACTACTGTTTGCGGTAGGGTGTTTCGTCTGTTGGTGGTTTTCTTTGATGGTTTGTTCACGAGTTCGCACCAGTTCTGTGTACAAGGGACTTTCTTTGGTAGCACCACCAGTTCTGTGTACAAGGGACTTTCTGGATACTAATCCTGCACCTGAAAAACTTAGTTTGAGTACCCATGTCAAGCACCGCGGGTTAGCCACTAACATCGGAGGGCAACAGCCAGATCACGAGAGATGAGAGAAATACCAGGTGTTCATGTGGAATAAGGCCTGCGAGATAAGACTCAAACATCTTCTATTTCCGAAAACACAAGCCGCCGGCTTTAGTCCGCAATGAACTCAATGGTATGATCCACACCTATGATCCTACAGAATAACAGAGAGTGAGCTGCGAATACATATTTTCATACTAAGAAGGCTGCACATTGCAGCAAAAAAGACATAGATACACACTAAGAAATAATCAGACCACTACTCAAGCCTCTAGACTGCTCCTGAAATCAATTACAGGTATCCTGACTAATTTTAGGAACGGAGTCTTTTCCTTGGAGCCTCTAATACTGGGATGCTGATGAACATTTGCAATCTAACACATTAGCTACATTAGCTCGCCACAGACTTTGAGCCCCTATCTAACAATTATTCTACATATATTTCTAGACATGGGACCAAATTCGGCAAGTTTCCTTTGTTTAACACCAAAAAGAGACCAAGCGATTTTCCAATCCAGAACTCTTAAACTCATTAAATGGGTGCAGCCAAACCTCTAGAGGAGAATTAAACACTGCCTCAAAAAAAAAATCTCTCATATGCACAGACGAATAAAGAGGCCACCCATACCTGTAGGGCCTCAAAGCACACACACCTCTAACTACACCTGGGAATAGCAACTGACAGTAGCTCTGTTAAGCGCAGTAAGGAGGATATGTACATGGCATGACAGAAAGGTAACTATCGTGAGAAGAGAACACAAACAAGTGTTTCACCAATTTTCTGTACAGCAGCACTAATTTGCATGGTTATTCTGCGCTGACCTTTCACGAGAAACAAAACTGGGCATTCATTTTTTCTTTTAGCTTATCTCCGTCATTTCTCAAAGAGCACGACGACTTCCCATACTGAATACAATACAATGGACACGCCCAGTTTATATATGTGATTACAGACTCAACCAAAGTTCATGCACACAAAAGTACCATGAAATTCCCTTTAAATATCAAAAGCATTACTCAAAGATATTAGCATCTGAGCTATAATTTAAATTTTTACCCATTTGTTCATAGCACTAACTAACGCAATTTGAAAAGCAGTTGATGATAAAAGCAGGAGTTGTTCATCTTAGTTCTAACTTTAAGTCGAAAATAAGGACCGAGAATATGTTTCAGACACTGGTTTGTTTTTCATTCTATTATATCTCATCATAGTTCTAGAGACCCCGATCTCGAGACAAGCGACATCTCAATCTTGTAGAGTAAATATGGTAGTGTCAAATGAAGCTGACAACATCTACACTAATCTAAATTTGCAACTTCCAGTTACAGTACAATTCAAAAACAAGTTTGTGCAGACATTTTTTACTGAAGCGCCTCATGAAATGTTGTTTTTACCTATAATCCTAATTTGTTTTTTTATCAATACAACAGAAACATTGATAGAAACTGTTGGAGGAACTATCCATGATAAGGACAATTTGGAGTATTTTAATTCTAACCTCAGGCTCATTTAGGCAATGTCAGATGAAGTTTAAGAAATCTATGACATAACCATCCGTTGTCCATCGAGTGGTCCACTTATTCCCATTTCAAAAAGCAATGTGAAAGGACAAACAACCTTGTGCCGGGAGTCGTCTAGTAACTCTCAAAGAAATGCAATTCACGTGCTTGTTAATGGAACAAAGGAAATCTAGAGTTGACCAACAATAATAATATATTCCACTTTCTTCAGTTACTTGTGAATCAAACTTTCAAAGTAAGCATTTTTTCAGGTCTAGAAGGATTCAATAAGAGCGTACTCTGTAGTAAAAAAGCTCAATCTTCCATCGGATTATATGGTGATTAAGAAAAACCTTAAAGTTCAGAACGAAAATAATAGTAATTCATGGAAATAAAGTAACCGACTATAACAAATTTCAGTAGCACCAGTTAGGATAGATTTTTAGATGATCAGGACATGACTGCAAGGTTGACAGGAAAAACAGCGAAAAGCAAAACTCGCGTTTCGTTGCAGCTTCACCTTATGGCGTCTCCCGCCAGTTGTTCACGGTGTCACATTGTTCAAATGATTTGCTGCGCAACCACTCAAGACAGCTAAGCCATCTCCCTGCATAACATGAAATGGCGGACAAACTCCTCCAAATCAAACGCTGCAACCATGGAGGAAGAATGAACCAGAGCGAGAAAAGGGGACATGTGGAGCAGAACTGAAAAAAGAACTGGTTAAGAGAGGACTGGTTATATTTCTATGAATCTCAATTGCAATGTGTTATGTTAGAATGCACAATATGCACTACCGGAAAATCGAGATTTGCCGTGTGAACCAATCTTTGCCGTGAGCAGTCCGGACTGCGGAACACGGCAAAGAAATATATGCCGTGCGAGGATACAAGGACTCACGGCAAAGAAATAAATCACGGCAAACAAAAACGACAACACACGGCAAAGAAAACCACACGGCAAAACGTGAATAATGCACACGGCAAAGTCAGCCCTCTCGGCAAAGATTCTTTACCGTGTGTCTTACCATTTGTCACGGCAAACAATTTGACCAAAATTTGCCACCGGTCCTCAACATTTCGCGGGAAAACATTTCCCGTCGCGCGCATCGTTCCCGCGTCCTAAAAAAAATCGCGGGAACCTCTTTGCCGTGAGGGCAGCACGAGGCGCACGGCAAATAAAATCTATGCCGTGTGTTCTGTCCCTCGGCTCACGGCAAAGATAATCTTTGCCGTGTGCACTTGTCCACAGCACATGGCAAACAATTAATTTTCCCCCTCTTCCATTTTCATCGTTGTTTCCGTAGACTTGTTTTGTTTCATTTCTTGTTAATGCTTATAATACACTGATTTACTTGAATCAATTATGTTTTTGATTATTTATATAACCCTCCGGTGGTAGTGCGGGCCGCATGCGTCGTCGCAACCTTGATAGTGGAACCGGCGCCGAGAGGGGTAGACGCATTAGGGCAAAGCACTCAACATAGGTACTCAGCATAGATGAGAACACACACATGAAATAAGTCCAATGCAAGCTTTGTTGGGATTCCGACGCTCCGGACCCCCGCTACGGCGAAACCCTAGACCCGCTGGAAAAAAGTCCAGCCTGTCGATCTACCCCTTTGACCAGCACCGAGAGGGGGTAGACGCATGAACTTTTTTGCTTATTTGTGTTAGGTTGGTACATAGGACCAATGGGAACCAACATTCCATGTGTTCCGTCACATGATTCCGTGCCCGGCACCCGAAACGGGAGTTTCCACCTTAAGTGTCGGAACTTAGTACGGAGTAGGTAGGGTTCGTGATGCGGGTCGCACCTCGGAGCCGTATCTTGGTTCCCGCAACCTACCAACACACTCTTATACATATATTAGGTACCAATGCAAGCTTTGTTGGGATTCCGACGCTCCGGACCCCCGCTACGGCGAAACCCTAGACCCGCTGGAAAAAAGTCCAGCCTGTTGATCTACCCCTTTGACCGGCGCCGAGAGGGGGTAGACGCATGAACTTTTTTGCTTCTTTGTGTTAGGTTGGTACATAGGACCAATGGGAACCAACATTCCATGTGTTCCGTCACATGATTCCGTGCCCGGCACCCGAAACGGGAGTTTCCACCTTAAGTGTCGGAACTTAGTACGGAGTAGGTAGGGTTTGTGATGCGGGTCGCACCTCGGAGCCGTATCTTGGTTCCCGCAACCTACCAACACACTCTTATACATATATTAGGTACCAATGCAAGCTTTGTTGGGATTCCGACGCTCCGGACCCCCGCTACGGCGAAACCCTAGACCCGCTGGAAAAAAGTCCAGCCTGTCAATCTACCCCTTTGACCGGCGCCGAGAGGGGGTAGACGCATGAACTTTTTTGCTTCTTTGTGTTAGGTTGGTACATAGGACCAATGGGAACCAACATTCCATGTGTTCCGTCGCATGATTCCGTGAGGCTGAGGAGTTTGTGAACAAGGCGTTTGACATCAGCAGCAAACCCATGAAAGTGTTTTGCCCCTGTAAGAAATGCGCTAACCGAAAGCGAATGTCGAAGGTAGATGTCAGTACGCACCTGCTCAAGTTTGGGTTCACACCGTTCTACCATGTTTGGAATTTCCATGGTGAACAGTTAGCAAAACGTCCTAGAACCGAGCCGCGTCAGATTCAGCCAGCTGGAGGATTTGACACTGGGTTCGAGAACTGCTTAGATGACTTTGTTAATGCTAATGCGCCTGAAAGCCCTCATGTAGAGGCGGAGACACCTCAGGAGGCGGAGACAAGTGAGCAGCCGGAGGAAAACACAAAGAAGTACTACGAGGCTATGTTTGCTTCCCAGAAACCCCTCCATGAACATACAGATGTTACCCTTCTAGATGCCATCGCTCGCCTTATGGCCCTGAAGTGCCAGAGGAAGATATGCAGGGATGGTTTCGATGATCTTCTAGCCGTCGTTGGCAGCCTTCTACCGAAAGGGCACATCTTGGCGAAGAGCTTCTACGAGGCGACTAAACTCCTCCGTGACCTTAAGATGTCATATGAGAAGATAGACGCCTGTCCGAAGGGATGCATGCTATTCAGGAAAGACCATGCTGGAACAAATTATTGCATCCATTGCAATTCCTCGAGGTACTTCGAGGTCGACCTCGGTGGTGGACAGAAGAGGCAGACCGGGATTCCCCAGAAGATTCTCCGGTACCTTCCATTTATATCGAGGATCCAGCGTCTTTACATGAACAAAGACACTGCCCAGCAGATGCGATGGGCCGCATTAGGGGAGAGATACACCGACAAGATGATACATCCGTCGGATGGTGCCGCATGGAAGAGGTTTGTAGCAAAGTATCCACTGAAAGCGGGCGACCCGAGGAGCGTAGCTGTTGCTATATCAACCGATGGGTTCAATCCGTATGGCATGTCGGCGGCAACATACAGCTGTTGGCCCGTATTTGTCATCCCCCAGAACCTCCCCCCCGGTGAGTCCATGAGATCACATAACATGTTATTGTCGATGATAATCCCAGGACCGAAATATCCGGGTAAGAACATGAATGTGTACCTGGAACCGCTGGTGGAAGACTTGGCTGTTGGCTGGAACGGTTGCGGGGTCCGGACATATGATGCCTCAACAAATGATCACTTCGATATGTATATCTGGTACCACACATCTCTCCATGACTTACCAGCGCGTGCTTTGTTCTGCGGCTGGTGTACACATGGGAAGTGGCCTTGCCCACAGTGCAGACAGGCTATGACTTTCTTCTGGCTTAAGAAGGGAGGCAAGTATTCCTGCTTTGATCAACATCGGCAGTTCCTTGACCCAGATCATAGATACAGGAGTGACGTAAAGCGGTTCAAGAAAGGAGTCGAGATCCATGCTCCGAAACCACGTCTGATGACCGGACGTGAAATCAAGGCTGAGCTAGAAGCTCTCGTGCCTAACCCCGATGGGAATGGTTTCGTGGGTTATGGGGAGACACACCAGTGGACTCACATTCCGTGCTTCTGGAAGCTGCTCCCGTACATGGAGGATGTTGAGCTTCCACACAACATTGATGTAATGCACACCGAAAAGAATATCGCCGAGGCTCTCTATAGCAGCATCATGGAGACTGAGAAGACGAAGGATAACGTCAAGGCTCGAATTGACCAAGAAGAGCTTTGTGACAGGCCAAATCTGAATATGCAGCCTCCTGGAGTCAACGGCAGTAGGTGGTCTAAGCCAAAGGCTCCGTTCTGCCCTACAAGGGCGGAAAGAAGGGAAATATTACAGTGGCTCGTGGACTGTTTGTACTTCCCTGATGGGTATGCAGCTAACTGGACGAGGTGTGTGAACCTGGAAACGCAACGAGTGGGAGGGCTGAAGAGTCATGACTACCACGTGTGGATTGAGCGCATAATGCCGGTGATGATTCGAGGCTATGTCGATGAGGAGACTTGGCGAACACTTGCGGAGTTGAGCTTTTTCTTCCGCCAGATTTGTGCAAGGGAGTTAGATCGTGAAGTGCTTGAGAAGCTGCATGAACAGGCACCCGAGTTGCTTTGCAAGCTAGAGATGTTACTTCCGCCAGGTTTTTTTAATCCGATGCAACATATGATCTTGCATCTCCCGCACGAGGCTTTGCTGGGGGGGCCTGTGTCGACCCGTTGGCAGTTTGGGCCTGAGAGAGAAATGAAGAAGCTACGTGGAAATTGCGGCAATAAATGCAAGATCGAGGCATCCATGGCCGAGGCATGCCTTAACGAGGAGGTGTCAAACTTCACGACAAGGTATTATCATGCCAACATTCCCACAAAGCACAATCCAGTCCTTCGCTACAATGTAGCCAACCCTGAAGATGTACCCAAGCTTAGCATCTTCATAGGGCTCGGTGGCAAATCAAGTGGCACGAAGAAGTTCATCATGAATAAACTCGAGCGGGATATGATAAGCTCGTATATCTTGTTAAGTATGGTGGAAGTGAAGCCGTACATCGAGTAAGTCTTTCACCATTTAGTATTTCACAAACATTCACTCCTATATTCGTGGCTAACTCCTCTTTTCTCATTGGCATAGACGATTCACTCGTGAAAACTGGAAGCTGAGAAGGGAACCTAACCCGAAAGAGTCGAAGGATCTTTTTGACAAGGGTGGTGGTTTCGACAAGGGTGGTGGTTTCATCAGCTGGTTCGCGGGTTTGGTACTGTTCTATCTAACTTTTCTAGTGTCGTGGACATTCATCTAGCATTCCTCGTTCTAAACTTGCCATGCTAAACTTGCAGGCAAAAAAGGACAAACAAATGAAGCCAGAGCTTAGAAAGATTGCCCATGGCTTTGGCCATTCCGTCAACTCATTCCATGCTTATGATGTGAATGGATATCGCTTCCATACCCATGAGTACACAACAAACCGGGCCAATCGGAAGACAATAAATAGTGGGGTGTTATGTGAAGGCTCGGATAAACTCCATTACTATGGAAGAGTCGAGGCTATATACGAGTTGAATTATGGCTTTGGTAAAGGGCTAAATCCCGTTGTATTCAAATGCCATTGGTTCGACCCGCATCGGGTGAGACGGGATCCTAGAATTGGATTGGTCGAAGTTCAACAAAGCTCCAAGTATCCGGGAGACGACGTCTACATTTTGGCTACCCAGGCCTTCCAAGTATTCTATCTCCCGTACCCGTGCAAGAAAACAGCCAAAGCATATCAAAAGCGTCTACAAGGGTGGGATGTTGTGATGACGGTACCTCCGCACAATAGGCCGCCTATGCCTAACAGTGAAGATTACCGGCGCCTAGAGCCCTCAACATTCGAAGGCGAGTTTTATCAGGAAGGAGGGCTCCCTGGGATATTCACTATCAACTTGCCGACCGATGATGACATGGAATACGTCGAAGAAGACGAAGCTGCGGGAATGGAGGAAGACACAGCGCATGATGAAGTCGTGGAGGTTTATAACCAAGCCGATGTGTCTTTGCTAGAGCGGTTCCACGCAGGACTTGACGTCGATGAGCCACAGGGACCACCTCCTGGTTCCGTGGAGGGTTGGTGGTGTGGCGACCCCGACAGTGATGACGACACGAGTGGTCCAATAGTTGATCCCAATGATCTCGACACAGGCTACTGATAGCGATGAGGACACATGTATTAGTAATTGGCAGTCTAGCTTATATGTAATAGGTCAATGCTACTCTATGTAACCGTGATTGTCAGTCTAGTTTATTTTCTGAGAACTCATTGTCGCTACTCCATGTATTTTGTTTTATTCTAATTGTTGCTTCATCTAAATTGTTTTTTTACTTTTGCTTCATCTATTTACCTTAATTTTGGATTATGTATACTGATGAAACTTTTTTTTGACAATGCAGGAAACATGAAGAAGGCCTTGGCAAAAAAGGTGCGTAGTGTGTCGAAAATCCTGGTGGGATCGAGTTCGGCACGACGGCTACCTTCACCTACACCCTCACCTCCACGTGCTAGGAGTGCACGGCGTGGGAGTACGAGGAGAGAGAGTCCTCCCCCGGCCGAGGAGTCCGACGAGGAGGACGTTCCGTACGAGGAGGAGCCGGAGCCGGATTCTGAGGACGAGTCGCTGGACGAGTCGGAGGACAGCGAGGAGGAGCAGGAGGTGGGCGAGGAGGAGGACAGCGAGGAGGACGTGGGCGAGGAGGGACCTGGGCAGGGCGGGTTTGAGCTTGACCCGACGCTGCAGTGGGAGCCGCCGGAGGAGGAGTGGGTTGAGACGGACCCGACTATCCCCCCGCCACAGAGCAAGGCGCCGTATCAGCGGGGGGCCGCGACCCTCCCCGATCTTCCTTACGGCTCACGTCACACGCTTCTCGTTCCCACCGGGGCAAGGTACATCTAATTATTCATGTTCAATTTTTGCTTTTTCACTTGTGTTTTGACCCGCTAACCATACTAATTTTGATTTTTTCATTGTGTAGATCGTTTGAGTACGTGCCTGCTAAGGCCAAGGGACAGCGTACCTACTCGAGCATCCTTGGATGTCTTGTGCGCAAGTTCTTCCCTGGGATTGTCACCCTCCCAGATGGTACCGCGAGTGTAGCTTGGACGTTCAAGCATTACACCTACGCGGAGATCCCGAGGACGAGGAGGCGAACATGGCGGAGAAGACACTCCGCTACTTCTGGGTAAGTTTGCTTGACTTCTATAAATCCTAGATTTCACTAGTGGCTTTAACCCTATTCTACCTATGTGCATGCTTGCAGAACTACTTCTCCTACCGGCCGGAGCACGAGGCCCAGTGCACGGCGGTCCTTGTGGAGATGGCCTCCAAGATGGCGAGGGACATGCACTACGAGGCTCGGGTGAACAGTGTCCGCAGTTGGTACGCCGAGAGGAAGATCAAGCTGGACAAGAAGCGTGCCCGGGACATCTTGATGCAGCCATGGCAGTACCTGCAGGTAGCCGCATTTCTATATTATCGATTTTGTTGACCGCCATGTAATATCGTTAATATGTGTGTTATGTGTATGTAGGTGCCTCCTCCCTACGTTGGTAACAATTCTGAGTGCCACCTCGCGATGGTAGCGTGGTGGACTAGCAAGGAGTACCTCAAACTCCACGAGGAGGGGAAGGCAAAGCGGGCGTACAACAAGGGTGGAACACACCGCCAAGGCAGCCGCAACCTCTACCAATGCGTGCAAAATGAGGTGAGCAAATCCATTATTTAGTCCACCTAAGTTCGTGCTCTCTTTTGCAATATTTCCTGCTTTTCACCTATGTTCGTGCTCTCTTTGCAGAAAGCGAAGACCGGCGTAGAGCCCTCGCCCTTCGCCGTTTGGTCAAAGTTCCGGAAGCTGGATGAGCCGGATCCTGACACGGGGTCGTTGTGGATCAACCCTGGCGCCGAGCTCCGGAGCACGGGGTACACGGCGAAGTTTAAGGAGCGCAACGGTGAGGATGCTGACCCTCTCACCAGTCCACTTGACGTCGAGGCTATCGTGCTTGCGGGGGGAGGCAAGGGGAATGGCCGGTTGTGGATAGGTGACGGCTACGTTGACCCTCGCACCGTCCCGTCCCTACGCCAGGTCCGCCGTGGGAGGGCGCCTGGTGCGCCTGCTGTGGAGACCCGCCCACGAGTTTCGGGTCTGGTTGTCGACCAGCTCCGGGAGCAGGTTAGTCAGCAGCAGGTGCTCTTTGAGCAGCAGCAGGAGCAGATCCGACAGCAGCAGGAGCAGATCCGGCAGCAGCAGGAGGCGTCCAGGCAGATGATGGAGTGGATGACGGCCAACATGCAGCGCTTGGCTCCTGCGGACGGGACTCTTGCTTTTGCTCCACCGACGTTCCCATGGGTATGTCGTCAAACTTGTCATTCTATCCATCTTACTGTTCTAACTTAGTTATCTTTGTAATGCGAGCGTTTTTCCATGTTGTAGATAGTTCCAGGATCGGCGGGTGGATCTCACTCGATGGCGCCGCAGCCGCCGCCTGGTGGTCAGGACGATCCGGAGCAGCAGCCCCTCTTCACAAACCCTTCCGTTGTCCGGAGGCTTCCGTGGGTATGCTCACATGACTCTTTCTCCGAAGTTTTAGTCCGCTTTCTTTTCATACCAATGCCATTTCCACCTAGTTGTCGAACTTATCATTTTCTTGCAAACGTGTAGGATCAGGATCCTTCTCAGCCGCAATGATGTTGAGGACCTACTCCGTCGCAGAAGGATCAGGTTAGTTACCATTTGAACTTGCTGCCACTCATTCAAAAACTTACTTCATGTCTCACTTAGATCGACATAGCCAACCAAACTTGCCATTTCCACTTAGTTACTTCAACTATTCTAGTTGCCATTTCTACTTAGGTATTTTAGTTGTTATACTTGTCATTTCTACTTAATTAGTTTTATTATGCCCGTGACGTTGAAACTTAGTTCTTTTAGTTGTCAAACTTGTCACTTTAACTTAGTTAGTTTAATTATGCCCATGACATTACCACTCATGATTTTTGTATAACTTGTAGGACGATCAACAAAGACGTCCATCTTCGCCTTCCGTCCATCGTCGAAGAGTCCATGTGGTGTTTCAAGTCACCGTTCATCGTCGTGGAGTGGAGTTCATGTCGTGTTTGACTTGAACTATGGATAATGATGTCTATGTGATGTATGAGATTATTTCTATACTATATGCTATGTGGAGTTTGAAATTAATCTTATGGAGGAGTTTGATTGTGTTTATATAAGTTATGGATTGTGTTTATATATGTGATTGTGTGAAAATTGTGATCTGTGAATTATTCTGTCAATTATTTGTAAAATGCAGGAATTCTAGAAAAAACAGAATAAAATGTGACATTATGGTCACTTTGCCGTGTACCAGCACACGGCAAAGGCCTGTGCCGTGTACCAGCACACGGCAAAGCCCACACGTGGCGGCAGCCTGTGCTCCTGGCACGGTGCTGATGACCATATGGTCACTTTGCCGTGCGCTTTTAATCGCGGTACACGGCAAAGGGATGAAGCTGGGATATCGACACAGGTTCTTTGCCGTGTGTATTCTGACGCGGCACACGGCAAAGGAGAAATCTGTGCCGTGAGTTCTTCAGAGGGACACACGGCAAAGCAGAAAAAGGTGCCGTGCGTTTTTTAGAGGGACACACGGCAAAGCAGAAAAAGGTGCCGTGCGGGCAGAGGGAGGCTCACGGCAAAGAAATGGTCCCTCGTTGACCAAGTTCTGACACGCACTGACACATATTTTGTGCCGTGACCACAGGCAGACACACGGCAAACACTTTGCCGAGTATTTTTCCGGAAAGTACACGGCAAATGTTCTTTGCCGACGGAAACATTGCCGTGTGACCTTTGCCGTGAGAGTCCTCACGGCACATCCTTTGCCGTGTTCCGGGAGGCCTCTGCCGTGTATTTTTGCCTCACGGCAAAATAAGAATTTCCGGTAGTGATGTTAATATTGCAGAATGCAGGTGCACCCGATGTAAAAAAATGTTGAGGAAAGTATATGTAGCCAAACGAAACAAATAACTATAGCCAACCCTGCACTGCACTGACTGAATTCTGACTACTTTCTTGAGCAAAATCCAAATCTGAGACTTGCGAGGTCGAGGGGATATGAACCTGGCCATATTTAGGTAGCTGGCTAGTACTAATTGCACTCTTTCTTCAGGAGTTAGTTCTTTCTGTAGGAATGCATTAATACGTATGCTCTGCTCGTACTTACTGACCTATTAGGAATCGATTTATCCATGGATTTATCTCCAGACCATGACTTATTTAGATTGGAATTTCCTGAAAGACTCACTGTAGACACCACAAGCATGGACCGCGCGTGCGCGTCCCCACGCCTCATTGCGCTCTTCCGGAACGCTAACAGCTGAGCTCCCCCAAGCATCGTCTGTGGACGGGGTACCTGCTGGTCGGGTCTGCTCTTCCGCCTTATCCTCCTGTGCGTGTGGAACTGGGGATACTCCTCTGTCTTCTCTATGACATCAAACTCAAGCTCCACATCCGTCTTTGTCCCTTGTTCATCCTACATCGAGCCCACATACACCTCCCGCCCTGAACTACCAGGAACGGCACCGGCCACCACGGCCAAATCCAGGACAAATACAGAAAGACTCAGACCTAACTGCAGTATTTCAATTAGCAACGAACCCACTCCCACCAATGCATATAACATTGAGCAGGCTCAAATCTCCGGGTATGACACACACTGACAATGCTCTAAGCAACATGGTCGGTGTTGATAGACAAAATGGTTTATCTTAGCATCACTTCAGATAAAAAATACACACTAATTACCTGTTTATGTTGATGGAGCGAGCCAATTTTTTTAGAGAGGATAAATAAGGAACCCGAAGCATGGAAAAAAGTACCTTTCAAGGCTAGCAGGAAGTGAACGTCTTTGTTGAACATGGATAGATCGTTCAATCTTGCCTGTCAGCTGACTTCCTCGGACGTCGTCATCGTCGGCCCCAAATCAAGGCCAGGGCTAGGTTTTTCACCCGAGCTAATCCAGCACCACCCGTCAAGACCGCCTCCAACGAGCTGGCCACCACAACAGCCAACCCACCACTACAACCAGTCCAAGGACAAGGATGTCGAGCTTCCTGTCGCCACTGGTGCCCACCATGACCTCCACCACGGCCGGCTGCAGGACGCGGCCAAGGCTCCTGGGCCGCCGCCTCGGCTTCACCTGACAACCCGCCGCTGCTGCCACCACACTGCCGCTCCAGCCGCACCAGCAAGCCCGCCCGAAGAAAGCAGCAGCCGGACCTGGCCGAGGAGTACCAGATCCAGCGCCTCCCACGCCCCCTGACAACCTTCCGATGAGCACCGCCACAACACCGACAAGGGGGAGGGCCGCCACTGACCAGGGCCACGGCCCTGGCACCCGAACGCCGGCGAGCCGCCGCACCCACTGCATCAGATCTTGGCAGAAGCGCCCCGCAGCCCCGCGCAGAGCACGACCTCTGCCCTCGCCTGCACGTCCCAGACGCCGCCCGGCAGCCGCCACAACCACCTCGACCCGAGTCCGCCGTCTTGGCGCACCCACTCCCGGCCGCCATCGCCCATCGCCTCCACGCGCCGGCCTTACACCAAGCGAGATGCGGCCAATAAAAGCTCGCAAAACTCGAACCGACCTCGGCACCGACTTCGGCACAGGCCCCACAGCCACTGGAAAGTGGGACCACATCGCGGATGAACCAGAGACCAGTGATTCTAGGGAGCTTAGATGTTGGAGGGATAACATGGAACCATGCTGGTTGTGACATGATGACATTTAAGTTGTACTGGTTGTAGCTTTCAAAGAGATTGTAAAGTAATTACAAGGTGACAAAATACAATCAGGTGATAAGGATATGAGTGATTATAGTAATATTCGTTACTTTTCCGCCACTACCATTGGTTGAGTAATTTTAAAACTGAATTATCATCAGTTTTACACATAACATTTGAGTGAGCATATGCCTATCGTTGTACTATCTAGTTGTCTTGCGAGTCCATTTGATATTTTATTTTTTTTTTTTGTCAGTAATGTGATAATATTTTTTTATTTTGGTGCTGAATTACCTCCAGGCTGATCCTTCTTCTGTTTCCTTGAACCAGGAAGGAAGGGCTGTGAGCCAGCTAAAATCACTATGAAGGAGAAGTCATGAAGGCAGACTGTCTGTAAGAGTTTTTCTTTATTTTGTTTTGAAAGAGAATAGAGCTTCTTTCTTTGGAGAGAGAGTGACGGTAACGCCATTATGGTGGGCTGTTCGGGCTTCATAACTGGGCCGGACTAGGATGGGCCTTCATTGCTCAGGAGGAAGGCGAGTCGTCGGTCGGTTATTTGTGATTTCCGCTCAACAAACAGTGTCTAGCCTCCGGCGACTTCACCTTCCTCCTCAAGCCGGTTTTCTGAGATTTCGCCGGCGACCTGCGGCAGTGGCGGTTGCTGAACGCTTCTCCTCCCTCTCCCGATTTTACTGAGGTGAGATCTTCTCCTTCCCGTCCTCTCCCAATTACCGCCTTATATTTTCTCTTCTCGCGGGAAAAAACCCTAGCTAGATTGTTTTAATTTCTCCCTAAACCCTACCTAAATTTGCTTGTTGCCGCAGCGAGCCGAGGAGGAGATAGGTGATGGATGCTGCGGAGGATATTCTCCAGCCGTAAGATACAGTACGTCTCTCCATCTCCTTCCCTATGGATGAATTGCTATGTTATGTGGACAGATAGTTCAAGGAATTAACATTATTGCGCGGCACTGATGTATATTTGCACCCGTTCGTGCCTTCGTGGCTGTCAATTTTTCAGGGTCCTTCACGAGAAGAAACCACGTGTGGATCTGGATGGTGACACACAAGGGAATACCACAACATCGATGGTGGCGGCCGTTGTATCCAAAGTTCTCGACGACGACAACCTCCTCAGGGAGATCATCGTCCGCCCGCGCAGCCCTCGTGTGCAAGCGCTGGCTTGAGCATGCCTCCGACCCCAAATTATTAAGCCTTTTCCGCAAGCTCCACCCGCCCCGCCTCCTCGGCTACTACATCACCGAGAGGTCTGTTTGTTCAGATCAGTTTGCTACACGGTTTGTCCCGATGCTGCCTCAGCCCCCAGAGCTCGCCGCCGTCATCCGCCGTGTCGCAACCTACTGGCTCGGCACCCACGAGATCATCCACTGCTGGAACGGCAGTGTCTTCACCGAGCCCTGCGACAGAATAAGTCGGACACATGGATTGCACCGGCCGCTGTGCCGTGATCAGAGAGGCATGCCACCCCTGCCGCGCGTCCAGGACCACAAAGTCCGAGTGTTTAGTGCAATCCTCTCCAACGAAGAAAGCAACGGCTTGGCTTACTTGTACATGTTGGGGGAATCGACCAATGAGCCAGCAAAGACCACGGCCTGTGTATATACGTTGCAAGATGGTGTCTGGTGTATGCGTACCGCGTCCTCATCTACATGCCTCCGTAGTGGTTATTTATACCTAAAGGCTCTGCTCGTGGAAAGCAAAATATATGTGCCGGCCGCCTACAGCGTTGATATTACTGTCTTGGATTTGATGAACTCAAGTTTCTCCACCATTCAGCTCCCACAAGGAGTGAAGTATGACTATTACACATGCGCAAAAAAAAAAAAGTATGACTATTACAAGTCTGCGTTGTCACCGGCCGATGATGCCACTACAGGAAAGCCACACTACGCCGACGGCCGGAAGCCGTCGGCGTATAACCCGAAGCCGTCGGTGTACCTATACGCCGACGGCGGCCGTCGGCGTATAGCCGTCGGCGTTTCCGTCCGTCGGCGTATAACATATGCCGTCGGCGTATGTTAGTGGGGCCCACAAGACGGCATCCGTCTCCGTTTCCGTCAGCCTGTTATACGCTGACGGCAATGCCGTCGGCGTATCTGTCGACGTGGCCTCCTCCCGTGCGTCTGGCAGGCACCCTAGCCGCCGGCGTATAACTGACTTTCCTGACAGCCCGGCCCCACCCTGCGTATGGGTGACCATAAGGTCGACGTGGCCGCTTCCTGTAACATCCTACGCCGACGTCGTCGGTGTATGGGTGACCATATTCCAGGTTTACTGGATGCTGGTTTACAGCACAATTTAAATTCAAATAAAATTGCAAAAATATAAAACATCACAGAAACTCACATAATATCATATATACATATACCAAAGCATCATACAAACTTCAAATGACACATATAATCCAAAATTGCACTCATACAAAGTCGAAATGGCACAAACATTGTTCGAACTCATCCAAACACACCCGGATACATCCTACATCTATTTATCGCTCGAGGTACCCATCTCTGACCGCGTGAGATTAGGCAACCGACCGCGTGGGCCAGCCGCCGTCGAATCACGTTGGGAACCCGGCGAGGGACGGGACGATGCGGCAGCCGGCGAGGCATGGGACGGTGTGATCTCGCCCGACCGACCCGGCGAGGCATCACCACCGCCATGCTGCACGAGAGCGCGAGTGGAGGCCGGCGAGCCAGAAGCACGACCAAAGGGTGCAGTCCTGGAGCATCCCGATCCCTACATGTTTGAGTCCAAGTTAGCAACTTGGAAAGCACAGTACGGCGGTAACAACTGGTTTCGCAATAACTTACCGGAGTTCTTTGCTTGTATGTGAGAGCGACCGCTTCCCTCGATGGGCACTTGGGCGGCATCCCCACGCTAGGTGGACGCGGAGGCAGCGGCTCCCGCTCTCCAGTGGCAAAAAACTTCTCATGCGCCTACAAGATAGTTTAGATGTCAGGAGTTGTAGAAAAAGAAGGAACTAGAGGAAGTGAGACTTGTCATATTGCAAATATTAAGGTTGAAACTTACGATATCACGCAACTCTTGCCACTCGTCATACGCCGCTCTCTTCTGCAGCCACACCTCATACTCCGCCTCATAGGCCGCGTAAGTGGCCTCGAAGGCTGCCTCAAATTCAGGCTATAATTTCAAAATAGAATGAATCTCATCAACTTAGCAACTTAGCTAGGAACGAATGTCGGAAAGAGAATGAAATTGAGGAAAACTTACATCGGGGCGAGCTCGGGAAGGCTGTCGAGGAGGCATGACAGGGGGGTCATCGGCGGTGAGTGTAGCCTTGACACGCACGAGGCCCAACTCAGGAGTACGCGGGGTTACCGCACTAAGACAGGGCAAACGGCCATGCTCCCAACCGTGCCCGGCGAGGACCAACGCTCTCACGTCGGTGTCATGCTCAAGAGGGTCATCCACCTCCGGATTAAAACCTCTGAACGTCTCGACGTACCTGTTTAGGTTCTCCTCGGCGTTGTTGTAGTAACTGGGGAGCGAGGGCTGAGGCTCGGATAGATCGATCTTCTTTATCTTCATCCTCTCCCATGCTTGCATGTTCGACACAGGACCTATATCGGCCTCCTGCATTGCCAAAGAAGTGGTATGCGTATCAAATTAGGAACATGAGGGGAAATAAATAAAACGTATCAAATTAGGACCCATACCAGCTTTGCCTTGAAGCGATCATGGTTGCGGGCTCCCGCACAATGTGTCCCCCCCGTCCCGCGGTTTGCCTTGTTCCGCTCGCTCAAGGCTCTGAACGCGGCGTCCTCCCCAAGCCACCTCGACGCCAACGCCTCCCAAGCATCTGCCTTACCATAGGCCCATTCTGGCATAACCTGAAAAAACAATACTCATGTGAAGAACAGATAATGCAATTGCAACTTAGCAGCAACATGTAATCTCATTGACAATTTACTTACCGATAGGTAATCCTCCATGGTCATATCAGGTGGTTCGATCACATTCTCATGCTTCGGCGCCGTCTTGGATAGCTTCTCAGAAGTGAAATGATTGATGGCGGTATGCTTTACATTGTAGAATTGTTGACGTGTCAACTTCTTGCAAGCCCCCTCCAAAGTCCTGTCCGCCGTGGCACGCTCCTCAGGGAGTACCCTATAGAATCTCTTCAATCATGCAGAAAAAAGAAATTGTGAGAGCATGGTGGGGACATCAACTATGAACGAAATTCGAAAAGTTCAACTTACCCAAAACTTGGTGATCACGGCGTCTGAACATCTCCCGAAGCCCGGGTGATGGGCGGCCTGATAGTCTACCCAACGGGTGGCTAGCTTCCTCTCGCCGTTGGGGACCGTGTTGTACAAGCCCGGCCAAAACTTCCTAACCAAAGCGCCGATCATGGTGTTAGGCGCACGGGAACCATGAGGATATGTCCAATTGCTGCAAAATAATTAAACATTTGTACATGTCAAATTGTACTGACCACAATGAAATTACCATGTTCAAAGTTAGTATAGTCACTTACTCAATCCCATTAGGCATAATGAGGATTTTCTCCTCCTCGGTAGCAGGTTCCTTTGACTCGGGAGGGACCATGGATTCCCCATGAATCTTTGGCTTCTTCTGCGACGCGGAGGCCCCCGTCTCCTGGTCTCGAGACTCCGTCCCCTCGTCTCGAGACTCTGGAGCATCGTCTCGAGACTCCGAAGCATCGTCTCGAGACGACGTCTCCTCGTAAGCCACGTTGCCAGAGGCGGAGGGTATGTCCGAAGACACGTCGCCCCCACCTTGTGCTCGTCCCACACCTCGTGCTCGACCTCCCGCACCGCGTGCTCGACCTCCACCTCGTCCCCTCGAAGGAGGTGCATCGGCACCTCCCCCTCGTCCAGCACCTCCTCTCTCACCACTGTCCTCCAGGTACCGCGAGTTCGGAATAGGCTCCCTTCCACTTTTAGTGGCTTTCTTCACGGTAAACCTCTTCAGCAAGGAGCCCGATGATTCTTTGCCTTGGCTCATCTTGGTCAATCACCTGCATTGAGAAAGGGTAAACAATTAATAAGCATGATAAAGACATAATAAAATGTACAAGATCATTACCAAGCATAATAAGCATGTTAAAAAAAAGCATGTAGAAGGGCAATTAATAAGCATAATAAGCATGTAGAAGGGCAATTAATAAGCATGTTTAAAAATAAATACTAAGCATAATAAAGACATAATAAAATGTAGAAAATACTACGCATAAGGACATAAAAGACCCTCACCATCACTCTCATAGTTATGTCTTGGGTTCTCATCATCACTATCAACATCACTATCACGTGCGTAAATTGGAACCTCATCGCACGGTGGAGGCTCATCATCGTCATCACAATCAAACTTGTTGAGCATATCTATGTCCTTTACATCCACCACTAAGAGCAACTCCAGCCGTCCCCCCGAGAGCCCCCCCAGGACCCCCTTTTTGACGCCGGCGGCCCATTTTTCCCGTAGTCGCCCCCCCCCCCCAGGCCTCTTTTTTCGCCGGATTTGGCCCAAATTTTATCCGGCGTTCCAGGCCGAACCCAGCGCACCGGGTTTGGCCTGGGGACGCCGACGAAAGGGAAAATGGCGCGAAATCACGGGAAACCGTGCGAAGCTGCGGTGGGCCCGCCCAGTCAGCGGCACACCGCTTCGTCGTCCTCATCGCCTCGCCTTCCGCGTCGCATTACTGCTCTGCCGCCGGTCAGACGAACCGCCGTCGAGTCAAATCGGCCACGCGGCGGAGTTAGGCGCGCCGCAGTTACTGCCCCGCCCTCTCCCCACCGGTATTTATTTACTGCCCCTCCTCTCACAGCGAGCACACCCCCGCCAAGCACGAACACATCCTCGCCGAGCACGAACACCGAAACCACGCACACCGGAATGGATCCAGCAAACAGCGCGGCGGCCAACGGCTTCGGCCGGAACTGGCTCCAGGACCGGGAGGCGCGCCTGCTGCACGAGGCGGGCTACCCATGCCCGCCCGGCATGAGGCTCCCCGGAGCCTGGCGGCTCAGCCAGATGGGGTTCCCGGTCCCTCCCACCCCCACCGGCGATGAGCGGCTGGCGGAGATCTACGCCGCCCGCGAGCGGCTGACGGAGGAGGAGCAGGCCGATCCCATCTGGGATCCGGAGAACAATGTGACCTGGAACACGTTCTTCTCCGACCGCCGCCAGCGCCAGCTCAACGACTACCCCGGCCCGGCGACCCACGCGCCCAAGCGGAACAACAGCGAGGGCCGGAAGAAGTGGCGGGGCATGCCCGGCCGCTCACTGGCGTACGTCCTCGACTACATCGAGGACGGCAACGAGCCGCGCCTTCAGGGCCCGTCGGCGGCGCGACAAGGATGGACGGCGCGGAGGATGTCATTCTCGTCGTCCTCCTCTTCCGACGCCGCCCGCTCCTCTTCGGACGCCGCCCGCTCGATGCCGTTCGCCCGCGTCAAGGAGGAGCCGGCGGACGAGCCGCCGCGAAGGAGCGGCTCCCACGGCATCGTCATCAGGGAGCCCCGCGTCGGTGGGAGCACCTCCCGCCTGCTGACGCCGAAGAAGGAGCCCGGCACTGGCGGCCGCGCCTTCAAGAAGAAGGCCGTCGTGAAGGAGGAGGCCTACGACGAGGAGGCGGCCGTGCGGGCCGCCATGGCGGCCAGCCTCAACGACGTGCCTCCGGCGCCGGTGGACTTCGCGCTGCAATGGTCGGCCACCGAGCACGAGCGGGAGGTAGGAGAAGCGCCAGCAGCGCATTGCGGCCGAGGAGAGGGAGCTCCTCGCGCGCTACGAGCGCCGCCTCCGCCGTCAGGAGCCCCTCCCGCCTGCTGACGCCGGGCCGGCTTACGTCGTGCTGGACGCACTACCAGGAAAAGCATTATAGGGAGGTTGACTATCTGTGGCGCACCCTTAATTTATGCGCCACAAAAAATAATTCTGTGGCGCATGGCTGTCGATGCGCCACAGAAATTTGAACATTCTGTGGCGCATCCTTAGCCCATGCGCCACAGAATATCAACTTTCTGTGGCGCAGAAATAGAGACTTCTGTGGCGCACCACTCCTCATGCGCCACAGAATATGCGTGGGCCCCACCTTCAATCAGTGGGCCGTGGTCCCATCTCGGCCTTTTCTGTGGCGCACCGTGGCTGGTGCGCCACAGAAATTCATCTTTCTGTGGCGCACCAAGCACGGTGCGCCACAGAAAGTCGTCTGGGAGGCGGGACTTTTGAATTTTGAAAAAGAAATTCTGTGGCGCACCGTGGCTGGTGCGCCACAGAAAGGACATTCTGTGGCGCACCAAGTTTGGTGCGCCACAGAATTGTGAACCACTTTTTCACCCCACGCACCCCCCCCCCCCCCCCCCGTGGATCGCCTTTTCAGTTTTGCACCTAGTGAAAGAAAATGATAAAAAATTCAAAAAATAAAATCCTTTGACATGTAGTTAGGTTTGAGTGTCTAGTAGGTATAGAAATTTTGAAATATGAATTTTGACCTTTTTTGCAAAAACCCGTTAAAAATGTAAAACGGGCATAACTTTTGCATACGACGTCGAAAAAATGCGTATAATACCTTAAAAAAACTAGAAAAAAACGGGTTTACCCGGTCAGCCATTCACAGAATCCTCAAATTCCAAACCAAAAAAAGATATGGCCAACAGAAGGATTTTCCCAGCAAAATCAAAAAAAAGAAAAAAAAATTCTGTGGCGCATGGGCAGCCCATGCGCCACAGAATTGCTGGATTCAAATTTTGAATCCAGCCGGCGCCCTCTTCTCCTCTCCCTTCTCCTTTTCCCTTATCCTCCACTTCTCCTCTCCCCTTCTCCTCCACTTCTCCTCTTTCCTTCTCCTCCACTTCTCCTCTCCCCTTCTCCATTTCTCCTCTCCCCTTCTCCACTTCTCCTCCATTTCTCCTCTCCTCTTCTCCTCTCCCTTTCTCCTCTCCTCTTCTCCTCCACCACGCACCACGACCTCCGGCGAGCTCCTCCTCCTCCCCCACCACCTCCGGTGACCTTCACCTCCGACAACCTCATCCACCACATGCTGCGACCTCCCCCTCCACCCGACGACATCCCCTCCTCCAACTCCGGCGAAATCCGATGAACTCCGGCGAAATCCGACGAACTCCGACGAACTTCGGCGAACTCCGGCGACCTCCGACGACGACCACCATCCTCCACCAACCTCCGGCGACTCCTCCTACAAAACGAAAAAAACGAAATTTCGAAAAAAAGGGCGGCCAGATCTAGATCTGGTCAGATCCAGATCTAGATCTGGCCGCCCTTTTTTTCGAAATTTCAAAAACATTCTGTGGCGCACGGTGGGGGTGGTGCGCCACAGAAATATTTCTGTGGCGCACGGTCGGGTGGTGCGCCACAGAAATATTTCTGTGGCGCACCTTGCTTGGTGCGCCACAGAATAAATTTTTGTGGCGAGAATTCTGTGGCGCACCCAGCAATTTGGCGGGTGCGCCACAGAATTGCAATTTGGTGCGCCACTGATAGCCCTTTCTGTGGTAGTGACGGCAGCGACGAGGACGACATCGGCGCCGGCGGGAGCTCCTCCCGCCTGCTGACGCCGAAGGATGAGCCCGGCACCGGCGGCGACGGCGCTGGGTGCAGTGCTCCTGCTCCTCCTCCGACCGGCGGCGACTCCGACGACTCCGACGGCGGGGACTACACGCGGTTCTACCGCTACTTCGGCATGTAGACGCCGCGCCCCCGTGTTTTAATTTTTTTTGTTTATTTTAGTTATCTTTGTATGATATCCTCCGTGTTCGACGAAAAAACGGCAAATTTGAACAAGTTTCGTCCAATTCGCGTTTTTATGTCATGTTTTTGCCGTTCCGCCTGGGGCCGCGGCTGGGAATCGGCCCGCCCCCAGGCCATTTTTTTCCGCCGGCGCCCCCCCAGCATGCCCAAAAAAACGCCGGCAATTCGGCCTGGGGGGGCCAACGGCTGGAGTTGCTCTAAGTCACCACCTGTCTGTGCATTGTCCTCGCGGTCCTCAAGACCTTGTATACCAAAGTCCCCAAAGGTTTGTTCCTCTTGATAGAAAATCCCCTCGTATGTTTTAGGGTCAATGTTGTTGTAATCGTCTTCGGAGGGCATGGGTAGCTTACCATGTGGCGATACATGGAACACGACTTCCCAGCTAATGAGTCCCTCTTTCTTGCATGGGTAGGGCAAATAATAAACTTGCCTGGCTTGGTGAGCCACAACAAAGACATCGGATCCCTCGTAGGTGGTTGAAGGCTTAACTTCAACTAACCCAATGGAAGAGGTACTTCTATGTCCATTAACAGGGTCGAACCAGTGGCATTTGAACACAACAAGCTTGAGTTCAATGTTCGTGTTATTGAACGTCAGCTCGTATACGTTCTGTAACTTTCCGTAGTAATCAAATTCACCGGCTCCTTTGGTGAAGACCCCGGTATTTATAGTCTTTGCATTTGGCCGACTGTTCTGGTGAAACTCTGTATGGAAGCGGTACCCATTCACATCATACTTCTCATACATCTCGACTCTACGGTTACAATCTTGGGAGACACATCTCAACTCATCCGACATCACAATGTTGGGATCAGCTCCCTACAAGTACAAATTGTTTGTGCATTAGTAGGAGGTACAAGACACGGATTGCAAGGTAGAAGGGATAGGTTAGAAATTACCTTTTCCCTGAACCAAGCCGTGAATTTTTTTCTTTCCGGGGGCACCCTCTTTCAAAAGAGTGTCCAGCTCGGCTTCATCGGGTCCCTCTGATGTTCCCGACCACATTTCATCCGTGAATTGGCTAAAAGGAGAAAATACGTATTAGACCAAAACCGAGTTAGTAGTTGCAAAGTAATTTGTTCACCATTTTACCTAAGGAAACTGCCCTCTTCCTCCTCCCCGTCGCGGACCACTTCCTTCATGTTCATAAGCACATAGAGCATTATGCACTCCAGCTCTTCATTGCTCAAGGTATACTTTTTGCGCCACCGGCCTTGCCACCGGGAAACTGGAAGAGAGCGAGCTTGGGGTCTTGCTTGGGCTCGTCGATGTTGTACCGAGAGGCCTGGTTATGCATTGTGGGAACATCATCGGGATAGTACGTTAGCCTGGCATCTGTCATCTCCTGGAGGATAGTTGCCTCAGCTATGCATGCTTCAATCTTATTTTTGTTTCCACATTTGGTTCGAATATACTTAAACTCTCTCTCAATACAAAACTGCCAACGAAACTGCACCGGTCCACCCATGAGTGCCTCGTTCGCGAGATGCACAACAAGATGTGCCATCGGAGTAAAGAAGTCTGGCGGAAATATCAAATCTAAGTTACATAGCAACTCCGGCACAAGGTCATGCAGCTTCTGAATAATCAGGGGACATATCTGCTTAGCACAGAGCGTGCGGAAGAAATGGCTCAACTCCGCGAGCACTCGCCAGATACGGTCGGGGAGATACCCTCGAACCATCACCGGTAGCAGCCGCTCAATCCATATATGATAGTCGTGACTCTTGAGCCCGGTGACTTTTCCCGTTTTTATATTGACTCCCTTAGTTATATTCGAACAATAGCCATCCGGGAACATCACGACGGATTTGAGCCAAAAGAATGCCTCAGACTTTTGCATACTATTAAGGCAGAAGTCGGCATGCGGCTTGAACCAGTTCTTTCGACGGCCTTCAGGAGGCTTCATGTGTAATCTCTTCCTATCACATATCTTCTTGACATCGACTCTAGCCTTAACATTATCCTTCGACTTCTCAGGAATGTTCAGGATTGTGTGAAAGAGGGACTCTCCAACATTCTTTTCGGTGTGCGTCACATCGATGCTATGGGGAAGTTCGAGGTCCTTGTAATATTCGAGTTGCGTCAAGCCTGCCACGTGAGTCCAGTTGTGCGTCTCACCATATCCCACATATCGTGGGACTTTTCCCTTAGCAGGCACGAGAGCACGTAGCTCGGCATCAACAACTGCACCATCAAAAGTTGGTATATCTTTTACTTCATGCTCAACTCTACCCTTCTTGAAGTTCTTTTTGTCTTCTCTATACCGATGCCCTCTTTTGAGAAACTTTCTATGTGTGTCAAACGCGGAATACTTCATACCCGCGCTTAGCCACATGAACTCAAGTCGGTTCCTGCACACTGGGCATGGCCACTTACCAGCTGTACACCATCCGCAGAATAGGGCATACCCGGGCATGTCGTGCATGGAATTGTGGAACCAAACCTTCATCAAGAAGTTTATCTTCGATACACGATCATATGTCAACGTCCCGTGGTGCCAAGAGTGGTTCAGATCATCCACAATCGGCTGCATGTACACACTTAAATTCTTCCCCGGGTATTCAGGACCTGGAATGATCAGCGACAGGAATATGGTCTTCCTTTGCATTAGGGCTCCGGGAGGGAGATTGAGCGGAATAACAAACACAGGCCAGCAGCTGTACGAGGTAGTTGACATACCATATGGATTATATCCATCGGTTGCTATCGCGATTCTGACGTTTCGAGCCTCTGCAGCCTTATCGGGGTGCTTCATATCAAAGTTTGCCCATGCCGTACCATCAGATGGATGCCCCATCTTTACCCGTCCGTGCTCATCCTTGTATCTCTTCCCCATCTTGCGCCACTGCATCTGTGTAGCGGACTCTTTGTTCATGTACAGCCGCTTGATTCTGTTTATGAATGGGAGGTAACGAAGAATCTTAATGGCGACTTTTTTCTGCATCTTCTGACCATCGGCTCCATTTACCTCATGATACCTAGAGGCCCCACACAGGCTACAGTACTTGTCCTCCGCAAACTGTTTCCAAAACAAAAGGCATCCTTTTGAACAACAATCTATCTTTTCATAATCCATGCTGAGATCTCGTAGGATTTTCTTCATTTCGTACATGTTTTTAGGCAGACAATGCCCTTCGGGCAACATGTTACCATATGTTTCCAGATGCGCTTCAAAGCATGAACGGGTGTTGCCGTACTCGAGCTTTCTGGCTAGTGCTTGCGAGATGGCATCGAGCTGAGAAATTTTTGCACCCTCGTACAGAGGCCTCTGAGACGAGGCCATCATATCAATGAAGGCCTTCGCAGTTGGCTCCGGGTCCTCTGGTTTGCGAGGCTCCTCCGGTTCTGGCTGTTCCTCCTGTGAGGGTGGCAAATCTGGCACGTCGCCATCATGGAGATCATCTAGCCAGTTTCTAATCCCATCATCTTCATTGCCATTGATCCGCTGCCGCATCACCCTATCATTCTCGCGTTCGTACTCATCAAAGTCGACTGTCGTGATGAAGTTCGGCATATACCCACTAGACCAGAGGTGTTTAGTCATCTCATCCTTTCCCTGACGTTTACGCAACTTGCAACGAACGGAAGGGCAGTTTGGACGAATGCCTGACTTTGAACCACGCGCTAAATCCTTCACTAACAAATTGGTCTTCCATACCCACTCGTCTGTTCTGTCAACCGCACTAATTTGGCCACTGTACATCCTCCTCTGCTTTACTATGAGCCAAACCTCTGCTTTACTATGAGCCAAATAATAATAACATGAAATTAAATGCATGCAATGTCACCGTAAATTTATTCAATGTCACCAATTTATTACGGCCAAATTTTATCTTTTAGAACATGCAACGGTTCACCTAAACTTCTAATAGGAAGGCCTATCCCACCCGAGTATGTGTAGATCGAGTCGTGTTCCATGTTCTACCCCGACCCGAGACGGAATTTCGGCAGCACCTCCCCGCTGTTCTTCAGAATACACGTCTCGAGCTTGTCAAGCCGAGAGGGTGTGCATCCGAAGAACAACGGGGAGGTGATACCGAAATCCGTCTCAGGAAGGGGTAGAACATGGAACACGACTCGATCTACACATACTCGGGTTGTCCAAAACGTGGACAATCCGGAAGAGCTACGGTTATAAATATGCAAAGATGGACAATCATGCATATTTATAAATTTGTATCTCTTCCGAATGGGATCTGACTCGGGTTACGCGACTGACTTGGTGATCTAGACAAAAATAAACCTATGCAACAAGAGAGGCGAAAAATTTATACCCTCGATGCGTGATCGATGGCCGGAGAAGGTCGAGGACGTGCTTCGTAAGCAGGGCGACGAAACAGGGGCACCGAGGTGGTCCCTCCTCAGCTGGAGAAGAAGCCCCGCAATGACACGCAGGACCGACGGTGCAGGCTGGCGGGAAGCTACGTCGTCTGAAAAAGCACAAACAATAAACATTAGCACACTATATATGGACCCATCATATAAAACATGTTGCTATTTAAATTTGCCAGGAACCCCACCGACACCCCCTACCGATCTAGGGTTAGCAGTAGCTACGGGAAGCTCCACCACCGCCGCCACACTCACCTCACCGATGCCGCCACACTCACCTCACCGGCGGCCACTCACCTCTCCGATGCCGCCACACTCACCTCACCGATGCCGCCACACTCACCTCACCGGCGGCCACTCACCCCTCCGATGCCGCCACACTCACCTCACCGATACCGCCACACTCACCTCACCGACGGGAAGCTCCACCACCGCCGCCACACTCACCTCACCGACGGGAAGCTCCACCACCGCCGCCACACTCACCTCACCACCGTCGCCACACTCACCTCACCACCGTCGCCACACTCTCCCCGGTTTCTACTTTTTTCTAATAAAATTTGCTACTTAAATTTGATACTTTCTAATAACACAAATATTGTATAAAATGAAAGAAATAAGAAAAATACATACCTCTGCCGTGGAGGTGCCGGAGAGGGAGGGGCGGCGAGCAGGGGAGCGAGCGGCCGTCGGAGAGCAGGGGAGGGAGCGGCCGCCGGAGAGCAGGGGCGGCGAGCAGCGGCGGCCGGAGAGCAGGGGAGGGAGGGGCGGCCGGGAGGGAGGGAGGGGCGGACGGGGAGGGAGGGGAGAGGGGAGGGGCGGTAGGGGAGGAGGTGGGGAGGGAGGGGCGGCGGGGAGGAGGTGGGGAGGAAGGGAGGAGTGGTGGCGGCCGGGGAGGAGGTGGGGAGGGAGGAGCGGCGGTGGCCGGGGAGGGATCGAGGGGAAAGGGAGCGGCCGGGGAGGGAGGGGAGAGGGAGCGGCGGCGGCCGGGGAGGAGCGACGGCGGCCGGGGAGGGAGGGCAGAGGGAGCGGCGGCGGCCGGGGAGGGAGGGGAGAGCGGCGGCCGGGGAGGAGCGACGACGGCCGGGGAGGGAGGGGAGAGGGAGCGGCGGCGGCGCGGGGAGGAGCTAGCGACGGCGCGCGCGGGGAGGAGCTAGCGACGCGGATTGACTTTTTTTGTTTACATCTCCCAACCAGGTGCACCCTGGTCATTAATTAGGGTTGCACGATACGCCGACGGCGTACCGTTTTTTTTTTGAAACCCATACGCCGACGGCAATGCCGTCGGCGTATATGTTTTTTTTATTTGCTATTTCATCTTTAGTTGTACTACATAACAATATAAGTTAATCATAATTTTAGTTGTAGTACACAACAATATTATTAAATATTCCAAAACCAACAAAAAATATTCCAAAAAATTTCGTCGGGTTCCGACGCTCCGGAGCCCCTCTCCGGCGAAACCCTAGACCCGGTGAAGAAAACCCTAGCTTTTCCGTCTACAACCCCTAGCACACTTGTACACATGTGATATGGCACCCCCTAGCTTTTGGTGGGGTTCCGACGCTCCGGAGCCCCTCTCCGGCGAAACCCTAGACCCGCTGGAGAAAACCCTAGCTTTTCCGTCTACGGCCGGTACGGGCGTCGAAAGGGGGTAGCTAAGTGGATCTTTTTGCTTGGTTGGGTTAGGTTAGTCACTAGGTACAATAAAAACACACATATACCCCAACTCTTGCAACGATTCCCCCCCCCCCCCCCCCCGTTCGCCCCATGTGGGAGTTTCCAAGTATATGCCCAGAAACTCGCTAAGGAAACAGTGACGCTCGTGAAGCCGGTCACACCTCGGGGAAGGATCTTGGACATTTACAACCCAAAACACACTTGTACACATGTGATATGGCACCCCTTAGCTTTTGGTGGGGTTCCGACGCTCCGGAGCCCCTCTCCGGCGAAACCCTAGACCCGCTGGAGAAAACCCTAGCTTTTCCGTCTACGGCTGGTACGGGCGTCGAAAGGGGGTAGCTAAGTGGATCTTTTTGCTTGGTTGGGTTAGGTTAGTCACTAGGTACAATAAAAACAAACATATACCCCAACTCTTGCAACGATCCCCCCCCCCCCCCCGTTCGCCCCATGTGGGAGTTTCCAGCTATATGCCCAGAAACTCGCTAAGGAAACAGTGACGCTCGTGAAGCCGGTTACACCTCGGGGAAGGATCTTGGACATCTATAACCCGAAACACACTTGTACACATGTGATATGGCACCCCCTAGCTTTTGGTGGGGTTCCGACGCTCCGGAGCCCCTCTCCAGCGAAACCCTAGACCCGCTGGAGAAAACCCTAGCTTTTCCGTCTACGGCCGGTACGGGCGTCAAAAGGGGGTAGCTAAGTGGATCTTTTTACTTGGTTGGGTTAGGTTAGTCACTAGGTACAATAAAAACACACATATACCCCAACTCTTGCAACTCTTGAGAAAACCCTAGCTTTTCCTAGTTTATCTGATTCATTCTCTTGACTTGAGTTGTGGCAAGTGTCTTCATTTATCTGATTCATTCGCTCGCTATTATACGGCAGTAGATAGAAAACAACAATAATATATTTAAGGTTAAGTTTTAGCCTTTTCTTCCTCCAAGTGCCATAATATGCTAGGTCTGTTACTTTTGGCAAATTGCAACAGCTTTCTCTTTATCAATCTAGTTCGCGGAGTATTATTACTATTGCTGAGATGACATGACATCTCGCTCGCTGGAAGCATATCAACATCATTTCCTAGTTTATCTGATTCATTCTCTTGTCTTGAGTTGTGGCAAGTGTCTTCATTTATCAAGATCGAAGAGATGTTTTATGTGACGATGGAACAAATGCTCATGTAAAGGAATCCAAGAGAGGGGGATCAGACATGAGTATGTCATCCTCTCAGACAAGCAATGCTCAATACAGATCCAGAAGCAATTCCCCTTTTGTAACAACTGAACAACCTTCTGGCTATAGGACAGCACACCTGGATGGTAATACTAGCTATGATGTGAAAGAACCTCACACCCCTACATTCAAGAGTAATAACACATATCAGGGAAGTTATCTGGCACGCAGTGATCGGCTCTCGGATACAACTGCATCACAAAGCTCAGTCATGGACAAGTATGGTTCGGGGTTCGGTGCAATTGGGAACGTTATTTTATGTTGTTTCCTCATTTCAGCTTCTTCCTTTTCATGACGCTTTTATTCTTTTAGTGTTTCTTCTTCCTGCCTTTTATGTCGTTTCTTCGCTTCAGCATCTTCCTTTTCACATCTTTTCTGTTCTCTCAGTGCGTCTTCTTGCATTTTCTTCTGTTGTTTCATCAGATGTTGTTCCTCTTTCTCCTGGCGTTTTGTTTCCTTCTCAAGTTATTTTTTCTATTTCCTGAACCACCTTCACCTAGAATTCACTAGTGTGATTAGTGGACTGTTATACAACATTGTTCTCGCTAAACAACAGATAACCTAATTTACGTTGGACTGTTATACAAAAACAATATATCTCCTGAACCATTATAGTTAGTTCAAATGTTATTTTATGCGGGTTCTGGAAGAATCAATCCGTTATTTTATGCGGGTGGGATATAGAAATTGGGAGGGGAGTTAAAGATCCAATTTATACATAAATTATAACTACATTAAATATTATATACAGAAATAAATAAATTTACAACCCAAACACACTTGTACACATATGATATGGCACCCCCTAGCTTTTGGTGGGGTTCCGACGCTTCGGAGCCCCTCTCCGGCGAAACCCTAGACCCGCTGGAGAAAACACTAGCTTTTCCGTCTAGTGCCGGTACGGGCGTCGAAAGGGGGTAGCTCAGTGGATCATTATCTTGGTTGGGTTAGGTTAGTCACTAGGTACAATGAAAATACACATATACCCCAACTCTTGCAACTCTTGAGAAAACCCTAGCTTTTCCTAGTTTATCTGATTCATTCTCTTGACTTGAGTTGTGGCAAGTGTCTTCATTTATCTGATTCATTCGCTCGCTATTATATGGCAGTGGATACCGAAATTGGTAACGTTATTTTATGTTGTTTCCTCGTTTCAGCTTCTTCCTTTTCACGACGCTTCTGTTCTTTTAGTGTTTCTTCTTCCTGCCATTTATGTCGTTTCTTCGCTTTAGCATCTTCTCTTTCACATCTTTTGTGTTCTCTCAGTGCCTCTTCTTGCATTTTCTTCTGTTGTTTCATCAGATGTTGTTCCTCTTTCTCCTGGCGTTTTGTTTCCTTCTCAAGTTGTTTTTTCTATTTTCTCAACCACCTTCTCTTAGAATTCACTAGTGTAATTAGTGGATACCAAAATTGGTAACGTTATTTTATGTTGTTTCCTTGTTTCAGCTTCTTCCTTTTCACGACGCTTCTGTTCTTTTAGTGTTTCTTCTTCCTGCCTAGAATTAATAGCAGGGATCGAAGCAAGAGCTCTGATGGGAGGGGCAGCAAAAGGACCCCTGACGAAGTGGATAGCCTGCCTCCAGAAAAGCAAGTAGAAGTTGCCTATAAGGAGACGAGAGTTATTCCTCCAAGTAAAAGGAGTATTCACCAAGATCGAAGAGATGTTTTATGTGACGATGGAACAAATGCTCATGTAAAGGAATCCAAGAGAGGGGGATCAGACATGAGTATGTCATCCTCTCAGACAAGCAAATGCTCAATACAGATCCAGAAGCAATTCCCCTTTTGTAACAACTGAACAACCTTCTGGCTATAGGACAGCACACCTGGATGGTAATACTAGCTATCATGTGAAAGAACCTCACACCCCTACATTCAAGAGTAATAACACATATCAGGGAAGTTATCTGGCACGCAGTGATCAGCTCTCGGATACAACTGCATCACAAAGCTCAGTCATGGACAAGTCACTAGTACAGAAAAGCCTATCAGTGGCGCACCGTTTTTTAATTCTGTGGCGCACGGCCGGTGCGCCACTGAATCGCCGCCACTAAATTATTTTTCTGTGGCGCACCTTGTCCGTGCGCCACAGAAAGTTAAAATTTCTGTGGCGCACCGCAGCTGGTGCGCCACAGAAAGGCCTCGGCTGGTATCAGCATATATGTTCTGTGGCGCACCTCTGCCTGGTGCGCCACAGAAATATATGCGCCACAAAAACTGTAAACAGTGCGCCACAAAAATGTGAATCAGAAAAATACAGAAAAATCTATTTTTCTGTACAAATACAATTATACAGAATTAATTACACATATTTATACAGAAATGCAGGTATATTAATTTGACAGGTAAATGAAAACACATTAATCACACATATATTACTTAGTGCCCGACATACATATATATGTACATATAGTCACAAAGTGGTGAATGTAGTACATCGGCGTCATGATACAAAAGTTCATCGCTATTACATTACAAAAGTTCATCGCTATCAAAAGTAGTACATCGGTGATGATGATGGTGAGCAAGGGCGGGAGCATGATCATGATCGAGTCTTCTTCGGTAGCGGCGCCGGGAACGGTTTAAAGCCGTCTTTCGTCGTCCACGTCCTGGAATCATTCTGCAGCTCTAGTCGTTCTTCGATCTCCCTCTGATGCATCCCTAAAGATGGATTGGGATATATGTTGGTTAGTGATATAAACAGGGTATAATGTATTCATGTAAGTAGAGGAAAGAACACAATCAATATAACAATGTTGCATGGATGGAAATCATATGGCTATCCCATTTGGGTTTCATAGCATAGCATATATATAATATATAACCCTACACACATGCACTTCTACAAAATATACACTAGTAATGCTTAGCAAGGCTATCTTTTATAACACATCCTACCTCTGGGGTAGTGGTAGGACCCTGCCGTGTGAATGACATCTTCGACGATGATCGTTGATAACTGCAGCCGGATGCGATGGAACTCTTGTCTATAATCAGCATCGGTGAGATCATCCGTCTTCTTTACCCATTCCTGGAGACTAGATGGAAGCTTCGTTAGCTCTGCATCCCGGACAAGCGCTTTAAGGTGATGGAGGGCGTAGAAGGCATCCATATTGCTGCCAGGCAGCTGCTTGACGCAATGGAGTCCGGTCCCATGCTTGAACTTGTGTGTGTTGTCCTTCGTGACAGATTGTGAGTTCTTTTCGAAGTGGCCTCCCTTTCGGGCATAGCCCTCGAGAGCCTCATCGAGAACACTCTTTATTCTGGTGTAATCTCTCTTCATGTTCTGATTCCCCACATCGAGATAACAGGCAATGGACCACCTCGGGGATAGGACGATGAGTGCGCAGTACTTGTCCCTGCTCACAACAATTGAAATGGAATGTTGGACAAAAGATCAGCAATGGAAGAAATCCATAAGAAGGCATAAGATACGACGGTGGCGAGCGGATGTGTACTTACTCGAAAAAGAAAGGCACAAGGAGGTTGTTCTTCTTCTTGTTGGTGATCATGAGCCTCTGGAGGTACTCCGTGGCCATGGCCCGTGTCCTTGATCCTTCCACCAGCTGGCTATCACGCATATAGTAAGGATCCACCATCACGATGTACGGAGTATTATCTCTCCTGATCTTCATCGCCACACTGAGCGCATATAGGCGGACTAGGTTATAGTCCAGCCGTCTAGAGTGAAACAGGTTGAAGATGTCCTCGTAGGCTATGAAGAATACGTCCGCAGGGTCTTCCTGGACGAAGTCCACCAACTCCTTTGGCACCTTGACCAAGAACACCGGGTAACTCGGATTCTTGTCTTTAAGAAGGAGGCCCTCTAGCGTGCAGATAGATTGTTGCAATGAGAGCATGGGTCCTTCTGCAAGGTGGAGCAAGTCCTCAGATAGTATAGGCTAACCAGCTTCATGAACTCGGGGCAAGCCATCCCCACGGCGTGGTATCGTGTCTTCAAGACCCCGCATAATCTTAGCACCTGGCTGGCTCGCAGAGGCTTTTGCTCCTTTTGATCTCTTCCTGTGCTTCTTCGTCTTGTTCTTCTCTGGGGATGGTTGGGGTGCAGGGGATGGTTGGGGTGCAGTGAACCCCACTTGAACCGTCTGGTGCAGTGTGTTAGGGCTAAAAATATTACCCGGTGCCACTTGAGCTTGATGATCGCCGGCCTCCGGAGGTGTGTCTTGAGATAAACCATCGAAGACCAGGCGCTGTGTGCATGTAGTGGGACGGGAAGGTTGACCGCGTTGATCACGGAAGGGTTCTTCATCCATAGGAGGCATGTACAAATCCTCCTTGTAGGCGCCGGTGTTGAGGAAGTCATCGACATTGACATTATCTTCGTCATCGTCGAGGTTGGCACCAACAGGTTCAGGGGCAACGGCTTTGTCCTAAACGTAAACAATAGCACATCCCATACTAGATATAAAGGCGAAAATTCGGAAAGTCATGAAGTCGGAAAGTCGGGAAGTCGGAACTAACCTTGGACTGTGGAGGTACATACGTCCCCAACAATTTTTGGTGGCGGCTGGTGGCGGCGACGACCGGTGGTACCTTCCTGCCGGCCGTGGTGGCGGCGACCGGCTTTTCCTTCTGGGTGGTGGCGACGGCTGCCTGTGGCGCCGGTTCATCAACAACATCTTTTTGTGGCCGCCTCGACAAGGGCCGAACGGGCGGGGGGGGGGGGGGTGCTTCGAGGTGGCGCCGCCGGTGCGCCTGATCCCCTGAAGACCCTCCCCAAGACGAATTTGGCTCTTCGGCCATTCCATCATCCATGCGGGGCACTCTCCAAGAATCATGTGTTCATCGGCTCCCAGAGGTTGAAAGGGGGGGTCGATGCCACGGAACTCAGGCACTACCTCGGTCACCCTAACTCTCATCACGACCTCGCTCATTGGTTTGTTGTGCATAGTAGTGGCTAGAGGTTGGACAAGAACGGCCGTTGCGACATCCTTCAACTCGCTGCCGGCCCCAACCCTATGCAGGAGTATGCAAGGCATGTCCTGGGAGTGAATACACGTTGAGCATCATGCATATATGAGATATGACAGTGTCATCAAAATCTTATTTATAGAAAATGCCGCGGTCTAACTAATTAGTTACCTTGGTGATGGTGTTGAGCTCGTCCAATGTCGAGACTAGGGCGCCGGTGCCGGCAACCGGCCTATAATTTTCCGGCCGCTCTTGTGCATTATCATTATTCTGTTGAGCCGCGGTAGGGGGCACCGGTGGGGTCACCAGGACCGGCGACACGTTATTGCTGGAGGTGCTGCCGGCGAAGCTGGGCACGTGTATCGGCCCTTGCTGACCTCCCGCATGCCAAGCAGCTATCCCCTCCAACAATGCAGGGGGTAAGAAACTCCGGAGCTTCTCGTCCACCTTGCCGGCCACCATCTTGTCCACCATGCTGGAGTCCACCTTTTCCTGCTCTAGAGTCTCCACCTTCTTCTTTAGCGCCACAACCTCGGCTTTATCCCTAGCCGGCTTCCTCCTCTCCTTTTTCGTCTCCGCGTCCGTGCTGTAGTACTGGAGGAACTTCACGCTCGTACCAAAGCCGGTCACACGGCCAGCTGACGTCGGACGCGATGACTTGTCCCTCCCCTTGTAAGTGTTCATCGCCCTGTTGAAAGTGTTGTCCCAGGGCTCCATCGACCCCTGGGATGACGGGCCGGCCTCAGCCTCTTCCTCCAACTGCTTCTCCTGCAGACAAAGAAAATTAAGGTGAACCAAGGTAGAAATCGAAGCAATGGACTTTGATATATCCGCAGTAATTAAGTTACTTACCAGCACTTTCTCGAATTCCA